>JADZMA010001024.1:0-26398 GCA_020796225.1 Arion vulgaris
AATACAGGGGACAGGTCCAGGACGCAGAGGCACCAAGAAGATGGCTACAAGATACTAAAGAACCCAAAGAACATGACCATCAACGAAGTGGGTGAACTGGCTAGAGACAGAGTGAATTTCAGATTTGCTGCAAAGAGAGCAATGTCCTATAAAGGATACGCACCTTGATGATGATGAGCATCCCTAGGCCCTACCTCAGTCGCCTCTTACGACATGCCTGTAGGTCAAGTGTTACTATTCTTTGCTCCTCTTGCGAACCCAGCAACTCACGGCGAATTGATGATCTATATCTGGTTATTGGTTAGGTTATGTATTGGTTATTGGTTATTGATTATTGATTATTGGTTACTAAACTGACGTCATTGCACTCGGGCAGACCCATAGGTGCTCAGTCTCCCCCCTACAGATATCGAAGAGTATGCATACTGATGGTTCCCGTGACTCGCTGATTAAACACACTCTTCACTCTGCCTCTCAGGCATCCAGTTCGACTTGAACAACGGGTAACTCCAAACTGCTTAAATCGCTTGATCGATTCAACATCGATTTTAGTGTCCTCATCCACCAGACAAGTCGCGAAGAGATCAAAGAACATCCTTATCCATCTTCAACTCCCTAACAACGATGCTGTTGATGCAAGCCTCGCCTGCCTTCTCAAACACGCGCATGCCCAGGAGAGTGAATCCACGTAAGCCGCTGGAGGTTAGAAACTTCTATAGACGACATCCACTCATACCGAAACCTGCCCTCTGGTTCTGGAAACATCGACTGAGAGTCAGATACAACAACGGCCCCAGTAAACGAAGTCCCAGAAATCCAATGGAGGCAACAGTAACGGCCTCAACCTCCATCCTCATACTAGAAGTAGTTGTCCTGCATGCCCCACTTCGCTCTGCAACAACCCTACCATGCGCATTAGCCAAGAAACCCCAGCCGGATTTCTCACCACGTTGAACCGACCCATCGGTATATACAACAACATCATCATCCCTTGCATTATCTTCTATCAGCTGCTTAACTGTAGATCAGCCTTCATGTTGCCCCAATCTCTACATTCTCTTCCAAGAGTAATTATAACGTATATAATTTATATCTGGTGAAAGCATAACTGTTGACTATGATAGCATTGGGAATTCTATTAGCATAATGAATAATAAAAAACAAAAAAAGCTATCGTTGTCCATAGCCACCTGAAGTCGTAAGACCGTAGAGCTCAAGTGAAATGTCAGGACATCAGACCACTCACGTCACGTGATGCTGGTATACCATCATTTTTAGATAAAGAGGAATTCGGTTTGTTTTGGTTTTTTCCTGATCCAGAAACACCTGAGCTGAAAGCTCTTCGGCTCGGTACCATGAACATCGTAATTCCTTTCGGTCTCGGTGCCACGAGCACCGTAAATCTGGAGAACCTGTGGCTTTTCTGCCAACCCCCGGAATTGAACCCGCACTCACAGAGAGCTTGTCACTCGTCGTCCAACGCGCTACGAGCATGCTGGGCAGACGGGCAACGAATTCGGTAAAAATATACATACCACGCAAATACAAGGTTATGTTATATCAGAAATTAAATTTAGAAGTTCGGTGCTCGACTTTCGTTTTAAAGGTATTGTTCGCTCCTCGTTGAGCCATCAGGATAAGTTTCCAGAGATCCCTGATCTCAGTTTAGGTGAGAGGGAGTTCATAGTCCTATCGGAGACGGACGATAAAGCTTAGGTCCGATATTGGTATCGTAGATATTGGTATCGTAGATATTGGTATCGTAGATATTGAGTCAAATACTTTTTGCCTCTCAGCAAAATGTTTTCTAAAGATAAGCACCTGAGTCAAACGCACCAAAGGTAACGAAGCACCATGCTGACGCTGTAGGGACTAAATTTTATCAGAATATGTTATTAATAATGAAAATCGATATGGTGCTACGCCTGAGAAGTCCTGCCGGGCAGGACGAGTGCCGGGCCCATGCCTCGAAGGGCCCTGCTTTATGTTTCCCGACGGTCCCCCCCAACTCGGCACAGCAGCAAACGAGGTAACCGGTTAAAGTTACTGGTTGATAGGGTTTTCGAGTATTGCCCATAAGAAATTAAATATCACCCAATGGAATGCGGAAGGTATCCATTACAAGAAGCAAGCACTCGCAATAAGACTTGCAGAAGACGATATAGACATTGTGCATAAAAGAAACGCACCTAAATCCCAGACATGTTCGAGATCGGTTACAGCCCTTCA
The DNA here is from genome assembly GCA_020796225.1 of Arion vulgaris. Classification (NCBI taxonomy): domain Eukaryota; kingdom Metazoa; phylum Mollusca; class Gastropoda; order Stylommatophora; family Arionidae; genus Arion; species Arion vulgaris. Next base: position 2,230 of record JADZMA010001024.1, read on the forward strand.
GAACAGACCGAGAAGGGCACAAGGGTGGAGTCCTCACGCTAGTTAGAAATGACATTCAACCAAGCAGATGGAAGGAACAAATGGAAACGCCGGGCAGTAGAGATCATAGGCGTTCAAATTACGTGAAACACAACAGATACTCCTGTATAACCTTTACTGTCCAAGTTACACGCCGCTGTCACTGAAACAATGAATATCAGGAACTTCGCATCGTGGTCGGATTTAAACCCGTCGGAGAGATGGGGAATTTGAAACAAACAGCAGAGGCGTAGAGGTGGAAGACTGGGAGATTGAAAACAACCTGTTCCTTATCAATGCCCCAGACGATCCACCAACCTTCTACTCGAGAACGAGGCATACAACGAGCCCCCCGGACTTGGCCTTTGCAACAAGCGACATATCCACCAAAGAGTCCGACGGTTACCCAGCAGCTAGGATAGTGACCATAGACCAGTAAAACTGCAAGAGACCTAAATTTCTGGAACCGAGCCCAAAATGGGTTGCCACGGGGAACTATAAGAGAGCAATTTGGGAAAAGTGGGGGCACTGATGATGCAAAGAACGAATCAAAGCATGAAAAGAAAAGGGCCGAATCGTGGCAGGAACTGTCAGAAGCAATCCTGAAAGCGGCACGGGAAACCATCCCTAGATGCGCACGAAAGGATTACAAGCCATACTGGACAGCAGAGGTTCAGAAGCTTGAAAAGACCTTGAGAAGATGGAGTGAGGCAGAACAGGACAGTCAGGGAGACAAATACGCTTAAGGCGGCAGAGCAAAATACAAAAGGGATCAAACGAGCGGCGCACGAGTTTCAAAAAACCCGAATCCCAACCTGATAGGAGGTCATAAACTGTGGAAGCTGGCCAAAGCGCTGAGTGATGAAAACACCAGCAGACCACCTATAGTCCTCGAACAAGACAAGAAGATGCTTGGTAAAAAACATCCTGATGCAAAAAAAGCCAAGTCAGCAGAGGCATAGCAAAGGAAAAGTGATGCCACCAAGAGAAAGCACGGGCTCTCCAAGGAGCAAGAAAAACAGATAGTCACCTAACGGACACATTCCCAGTAACGAGCTGGAAGAGGTTTTTTAAGGGACCTGAAACCCAGAAAGTCGCCTGAAAAAGATGGGATACCAATGAAGTGTTAAAAAAATGGGAAAAGAGGGTTGCTTTACTGTCCGTTCTCAACATGTCGTGGAGAACAGGTATAGTACCACAAGAATGGAAAGAAGCAATCATGGTACCCATCCTAAAACAGGAAAATAAACTGCCCCAGCGAGTACAGACCAAGCTTCCTAAGGTGACGGGCAAACTTATGGGAGGCATTGAACAAAGCTTATCTTGGCACTTGGAAAGAAAAGGGGCTGCTCATGGCACAACAAGGAGGTTTCGGAGATACAGACCACAGAGGGTCAGGAAATACATTGTCCAGGAAATGAGGATGGTTCCCAAAAAAAGAAACAGACACTGGCGGTCCTGGAGAATGGAGAGGCATTTGACACAGTCTGGAAAGAAGGTTAACCAAAACTGATCACCTCGGCGTAAAGGAAGAATGACAATTGGCTTAATAGATACTTCAGAGACAGAACAGCAAGAGTTCAGGTTCAGGGGACAAAGTATGAAGACCACTGGAGCAAGGAGTTCCTTGCGAGGAGTGCTCACGATTCTCTTTTCCCAGCCTTTGTCAATGACATTGCAACATGCCTCCCCGAACGAGTTCACGCTGCCATGTATGCGACGACTTGTCAATATGGCGAGAGAAGAGTCAAGCCCACAGCAGAAAATCGACTGCAAGCTACATTAAAACCTTGAAGGTGGCCCGCAGAGTGGGAAAATGAAAATAAATCCTTCAAAGACCACTTACACAAGGTTCTCCCAGAATAACAAGGATTACAAGATAACGCTTAAAGTCAACGGCAGATCCTTCCAGTGAGAAAACTAACGTACCTAGGAGTCACACTCGACAGAAAGCTGACTTGGCACCCAGATCGAAAAATGCTACGGCAAAAGCGAGGCACAGGCTAACAATGATGCGTAAACTCCAGTTCACATGGGAGAAAACACCAGAATTCTCAAGACACTGTACTCTGGAGAGGTGCGACCGTCCTAGAGTAGGATGGCAGGGGGAGCAATGCATCTAAAAGCAAGTAAAAGTGAGCAGCAGTCAAAACCGGGCCTTACATCACTGGGGCAGAAGTCCACGCCCATCAAGGCGATGGAGACAATCTCCGGCATCCAACCAAGACTGACCGAAGGGACAAAAAAAAGTAGAATGCAGAAAACTCAAACTGCTCGAATCTCATCCAAGCATGAAAGAATGTGAATCGAAAGTGGAGAATACAGAGATCTAACTTCGTTAGAATCTCTAAAGCACTGACCATGGACCATCCAGTCCTTTCCAAATGCACACCCAAACCAATCCCGGCAATCGACAAGTGCCCGCAGGAAGACCAAAAAGCCAGAACAAGGGAATCAATCCAGGATACTGAAAAAAGGGTTCAAAACCTCGAGAGAAAATTGCAACAGAAGAGTACATAGAATCAGAGTACTTGAAAATGAGGACGTAATGCTACACGGAGGATTGGGAAAAAACGCAATAAGCGATGGCGGAGGAGGAATAGTGCTTAAAATTTAAAGAAAGTAACGGTCACAGCGATTAACTGGCAAATACTGAATAACTACCGAGCAGAGGCAGAGGGAATCAAAGAGGCGGGGAAATGATCTTGGAGAGAAGAAACAGTACACGAACAAGGCGTATTTCACCGATGCTCTATCGGTCATCACGGCACTCAAATGCGTCGGCAAAAATGGGGATGAATGAGCTCAAAAGTCCCCCGCTGAACTAACGAGTTCACTCAAACGCACCGTCATCCAATGGATACCGTCACACCGCAACGTTAGGGGAAACGGGAAACAGCGACAAGCCAGCCAAAGAGGGGTGGGCGAAACACCCAGACTGATCCGAGATCGGTTATGAGGAAGTCAAAACAACCATCGGTTCGCACTATAGAAGCAAATGGGCAAAGACCACCAGCACACAGCCAGTGACGGATACATGGTCCTCTCGACTGAACAGGCCCTACTTGCCACCGGCTACAAAAGCTCGAGCCACATGTTCCATAATTTAAAATTGGCACACCAGCCTGTGCCCTGCAATAGGCAGACATGACGGCAGAAACGTCTTGCAAGACGTTAACGATTAGCAGTATAAGGAAAGAGAACTGGCTACAAAACACAAAAACTTCGCGAAAAGCTGTACGGAGGAACGGAGTCCCAAAACAACAGTAAATCAGATAGAAGTTGGTCCATCAGTTTAGGCGGGAACGCAAAGAAAAGAGAGAGTATCTTATGGTTTCCTAGGGAAATCTTTTTTATGAACCCTTCCTTCCCTTTCAATGTCTGCTTTATATTCTTCAATCTTTTCTATACATAACGCCGAGTGGTTACTGGCGCCCAAATTTGGGTTGTAAAGAATAGAACCACTGTTACCTGCCATGCATGTCTAGAGGCGACTAAGAAGTTTGGCTGAAATCGGATACAATGTCTCAAACGTGTAGAAGTCTATGGTTTAGAGCTACCAAACTAATGTGTAACGTATACACGTTCTTGGCAAAGATCAAACATATCACAAAGAGTGATTAAATTGATCGTAAAGAACGAACGCAAAGAAGAAGAAGAAGATTATACATGAAAATCCCGCGGTAGTGCACGAACTACGTAGCCCTGGCCAGGATCATCTATGTCATTTAAAGATGATACAATATTTTGTAGAAATATTTTTTTTTTAAATCTTTTTCTGACGATAAGAACTACCTTGAATAAACTGAAGAGTTGATGAATATGCAACATTACCTGGATAACGCCGCCTCCTTCTCCACCAGTGTGCAGGAACTGTTTGGGTAGACCAATCATTTTACCTGTAACATGAATTACATAGATATCGATTGATTGATTGATGATTGATTGATTGATGATTGATTGATTGATTGATTGATTGATTGATTGATTGTGCACTATCATCATTGTACTTTTGTGGATAAACTCATGTGTGCTACACATTGTTTGTTTAATACATGAAGATCACAACGACAGTGCATGAACTCCGTAGCACCGGAAAAGGTCCCCGATGTAATTTGAGAAAATTTGTGAAAGAATTTGTATTTAATTTTTATGAATGTTGCCAGGACAGCGCTGTGCAGTCAATTTTGATCCCGTTCAGCTGTCAATTGTTTCGTAAGGTGTAAATTGAATATGAGACCTACTGTTTTCGCCCGTCTCTGATATGACTAGTCACTCGATCTCACTTATATTCAACTCAAGGATCTCTGGAAAAACATCCCGATGGATCCACGAGCAAGCGAACGAAGTGAGTGAAAGGCCATCTCTTTGCCTGCGCACAGAGATTCCCATAATTTACATAAATTATAAGTTTTGGACGTACCTGTGTTACCCGGTCTCGACAGTAAAGCTAATAGCTACACTATATCCTCCCATAGATTCCGTACCTGTGTTACCGGTCTCGACAGTAAAGTTTAATAGCTACACTATATCCTGTCATAGATGCCTACTTGTGTTACCTGGTCTCGACAGAAAAGCAATAGACACTATTGTTCCCATACATGCCGAAAAGAACTAAACGATTGACTTCATTGCGCCGGACTTTACCTCATGTGGCTCAGTCCTTTCCCAAGAAAAGACAGCAACCTTTTGAGCGTATTGAACAAAGCCTGAACTCCGAGCTTCAGCAACAACTGAGGGATCTCTAAAAAATTCATTTATGAACAAAAGGGTCCGATTCAAACCACGACTTGGGAACACAAGAAGCTTAACCATTTAGCCACATAACCACCTTCCCCAAGTAAAACCACCTTTCAAAGTAAAATCACTTCCCCCAAAGAAAAACCCCCTTCCAAGAGAGATGAAGGAAAGATTGGGTATGTTTATTATCTAACCAAAACGTATGTCGACGGTAAGAAACCCTCAAACAAATTATGAAGACGGAAAGAGATCAGTGGAGAGCGACAGTTGCGACCATGCTCCACTGGGGACATACAGATTTAGTAGTAGTTGGTAATCTCTTTTCTATCTTCTCTCTCTCTTCGTCTGTGACGCCATGAGATTAGGACAGAAACAAATGCAATCCCATTCTTCTCTATTCTTGGCTGACCTCTGTATGAATCTGTGTTTCATTTTTCACCTTGTCCTACTGTTCTCCTCCAGGTCGTTCTCTGTATGGTGTTCTAGTTTGTGATTATTTCTTCATCTCTTGTTCTACTGTTCTCCTCCAAGTCGATCTCTGTATGGTGCAGCGGGATTCATTTCTTTCATCTCTTGTTCTACTGTTCTCCTCCAGCTGTTCTCTGTATTGTTCTACTGTTCATTTCTTTCATCTCTTGTTCTACTGTTCTCCTCCGCGTTCTCTGTGGTGTTCTAGGGGATTCATTTCTTTCATCTCTTTTCACGTTCTCCAGGTCGTTCTCTGTATTGTTCACGATCATTTTTCATCCTGTTCATTCTCTCCAGGTCGTTCTCTGTATGGTTTCTAGCGTGATTCATTTCTTTCATCTCTTGTTCTACTGTTCTCCCCCCAGCCGTTCTCTGTATGGTGTTCTAGCTGTGATTCATTTCTTTCATCTCTTGTTCTACTGTTCCCCTCCAAAGTCGTTCTCTGTATGGTGTTCTAGCCTGTGATTCATTTCTTTCATCTCTTGTTCTACTGTTCTCCTCCAAGTCGTTCTCTGTATGGTGTTCTAGCTGTGATTCATTTCTTTCATCTCTTGTCCTACTGTTCTCCTCCAGGTCGTTCTCTGTATTATGTTCCAGCTGTGATTCATTTCTTTCATCTCTTGTTCTACTGTTCTCCTCCAAGTCGTTCTCTGTATGGTGTTCTAGCTGTGATTCATTTCTTTCATCTCTTTTTCAAATGTCCCCTCCAGGTCGTTCTCTGTATTATGTTCCAGCTGTGATTCATTTCTTTCATTTTCTTTGCATGTTCTCCAGGTCGTTCTCTGTATGGTGTTCTAGCTGTGATTCATTTTTTTCATCTCTTGTTCTACTGTTCTCTCAGGTCGTTCTCTGTATGTGTTCTGCCGATTCATTTCTTTCATCTCTTTTCCCTACTGTTCTCCTCCAGGTCGTTCTCTGTATGGTGTTCTAGCTGTGATTCATTTCTTTCATTTTCTTGTTCTACTGTTCTCCTCCAAGTCGTTCTCTGTATGGTGTTCTAGCTGTGATTCATTTCTTTCATCTTTTGTTCTACTGTTCTCATCCAAGTCGTTCTTTTGTATGGTGTTCTAGCTGTGATTCATTTCTTCATCTCTTGTCTACTGTTCTCCTCCAGGTCGTTCTCTGTATATTTTCCCAGCTGTGATTCATTTCTTTCATCTCTTGTTCTACTGTTCTCTCTCCAAGTCGTTTCTCTGTATGGTGTTCAGCGTGATTCATTTCTTTCATCTCTTTCTACCGTTCTCCTCCAGCTCGTTCTCTGTATGGTGTTCTAGCTGTGATTCATTTCTTTCATCTCTTGTTCTACTGTTCTCCTCCAAGTCGTTCTCTGTATGGTGTTCTAGCTGTGATTCATTTCTTTCATCTCTTGTTCTACTGTTCTCCTCCAAGTCGTTCTCTGTATGGTGTTCTAGCTGTGATTCATTTCTTTCATCTCTTGTTTCATGCCTTCCAGGTCGTTCTCTGTATGGTGTTCTAGCTTATTCATTTTTTCATTTTTGTTCTACTTTTCTCCTCAGGTCGTTCTCTGTTATGTTTCTAGCTGTGATTTTTTCTTTCATCTCTTGTTCTCCCGTTCTCCCAAGTCGTTTTTCTGTATGGTGTTCTAGCTGATTCATTTTTTTCATCTCTTGTTCTATGTTCTCCCCCAAAGTCGTTCTTTATGGTGTTTAGCTGTGATTCATTTCTTTCATCTCTTGCCCTACTGTTCTCCCCCCAGGTGTTCTCCTATTATGTTCCAGCTGTGATTCATTTCTTTCATCCTTTGTTCTACTGTTCTCATCCAAGTCGTTCTCTGTATGGTGTTCTAGCTGTGATTCATTTCTTTCATCTCTTGTTCTACTGTTCTCCTCCAAGTCGATCTCTGTATTGGTTTTCCTAGCTGTGATTCATTTCTTTCATCTCTTGTTCTACTGTTCCCCTCCAGTCGTTCTCTGATGGTGTTCTAGCTGTGATTCATTTCTTTCATCTTTTTGTTCTACTGTTCTCCTCCAAGTCTTCTCTGTATGGTGTTCTAGCTTGATTCATTTCTTCATCTCTTGTTCTACTGTTCTCCTCCAGGTCGTTCTCTGTATGGTGTTCTAGCTGTGATTCATTTCTTTCATCTCTTGTTCTACTGTTCTCCTCCAGGTCGTTCTCTGTATGGTGTTCTAGCTGTGATTCATTTCTTTCATCTTTTGTTCTACTGTTCTCTCCAAGTCGTTCTCTGTAGGTGTTCTAGCTGATTCCATTTCTTTTCATCTCTTTGTTCTACTGTTCCCCTCCAGGTCGTTCTTTTATGGTGTTCTAGCTGTGATTCATTTCTTTCATCTCTTGTTCTACTGTTCTCTCCGGGTCGTTCTCTGTATGGTGTTCTAGCTGGATTCATTTCTTTCATCTCTTGTTCTACTTGTTTCCTCCAGGTCGTTCTCTGATGGGTTCTAGCTGTGATTCATTTCTTTCATCCTTGTTCTTTTCCCCTCCAGGTCGTTCTCTGTATGGTGTTTCAGCTGTGATTCATTTCTTTCATCTTTTGTTCTACTGTTCTCCCAGGTCTTCTCTGTATGGTGTTCTAGCTGTGATTCATTTCTTTCATCTCTTGTTCTACTGTTCTCCTCCAGGTCGTTCTCTGTATGGTGTTCTAGCTGTGATTCATTTCTTTCATCTCTTGTTCTACTGTTCTCTTCCAGGTCGTCTCTTGTATGGTGTTCTAGCTATGATTCATTTTTTTCATCTCTTGTTCTACTGTTCTCCTCCAGGTCGTTCTCTGTATGGTGTTCTAGCTGTGATTCATTTCTTTCATCTCTTGTTCTATGTCTCTCCAGGTCGTTCTCTGAAATATGTTCCAGCTGTGATTCATTTTTCATCTTTTGTTCTACTGTTCTCCTCCAGGCCTTCTCTGTATGGTGTTTCACTTGATCTTTTTCTTTCATCTCTGTTTTTACTGTCTCTCCAGGTCGTTCTCTGTATTATTTTCCCAGCTGTGATTCATTTCTTTCATCTCTTGTTCTACTGTTCTCCTCCAGGTCGTTCTCTGTATGGTGTTCTGTGATTCATTTCTTTCATCTCTTGTTCTACTGTTCTCCTCCAGGTCGTTCTCTGTATTATGTTCCAGCTGTGATTCATTTCTTTCATCTCTTGTTCTACTGTTCTCCTCCAGGTCGTTCTCTGTATTATGTTCCAGCTGTGATTCATTTCTTTCATCTCTTGTTCTACTGTTCTCCTCCAGGTCGTTCTCTGTATGGTGTTCTAGCTGTGATTCATTTCTTTCATCTCTTGTTCTACTGTTCTCCTCCAGCTCGTTCTCTGTATGGTGTTCTAGCTGTGATTCATTTCTTTCATCTCTTGTTCTACTGTTCTCCTCCAGGTCGTTCTCTGTATTATGTTCTAGCTGTGATTCATTTCTTTCAGTTCTTGTTCTACTGTTCTCCTCCAGGTTGTCTTGGGTCATCCACGTTTTCGTTTACCCTCTAGTGTCCATCTCAGTGCAGTTTTCATGACAAAGTTAATCTCCATGCGTTTCGCATGTCCAATCCATCTCCAATGTCTCTTTTTGATAATGGTGCTCATATTCTCTTGTTGACATTGTGTAATCAGTTCGGGTTAGAGATAGTATTTGACCAGAAGAAGCGTAAGATCTTTCACAGACAAGTTGTGTATGGAAGGTGGTTAGTTTAAACATATCTTGTTCTATCATTCTCCAACATTCTGATTCGTTTAGTAAAGTTGATAAACACAACTGGTTTTAGTGAATGCATTTAAAGTTTTATCAAATAAGCATGATATACTTACCCATCCAGTCCAGAACCAGAGTTTCCAATTCAGCACAAGCAGGACTAGCAGCCTAATCAAAGACAATACAAACTTTAGTTGAAGAATTTGACAGTTTTAAAAGATAAGCAAAACCAAAATTTACTAGTTTCGTTTTTTTAATGTCTTCTTTTTCTTCGCGTTTGTTCTTTGATGCAAGCAATTTAATTATTCTTATTGTGATATATAATTGACTTTGACAAAACGACTGGCGCCTGGTAAAGAAAAGTCCGTAAAGAAGGTCCCTTTAAGTGGGCCCCTCATTTTTAAGGTACCATGAATGTGTAGGTCAGGGTTCTGTTTTCTCCTACGGAAATGTTTTGAGTCTGTCTCGCTGACAGTCAGTCCCTCACACTTCCCTTCCTTCTGTGTGTATGTTCTCTTTAATCATCCGTTTAACACCGATACTTGGGCTTGGATCTACCAAAGAGCCTTTTACTGCAGCCTTTGATGACTGAGTGCAGCGTTCCTTCCTTTGCGTTCCAGGCCTAGAATGATAGACCAACTTTTATCATGAATTTTACTGTTGTTTTAGGGACTCTGTTCCTCCGTACAGTTTTTCCCGGAAGCTCTGTGTGTTGGGGCCCACGCCCTTTCCTTATATCTGCTAACCGTTGACAGTCTTGCAAGACATGTTCTGCCGTCAGTCTGCCATTTGCAGGGCACGGCTATTGTGCCAATTTTTAAATTTATGGAACATGTGGGCTCTGAGCTTGTTGTGCCCGATACGAGGTGGAATATGGCAAACTTGTTCACTGTGAGTGCAGCGTCATTTGGATCATGATAAACACTCTTTAATTATCTTTTCATGTTGTATATTTTGACTTGGATCTACGCCAAGAGCATTTACTACTTTACAAATTTTCTGACTGGGTGTGTCGTTCGGTATAGAAACATTTTTAAACCAGTAACATATATCATAGACAGAGAAGAGAAGAAATAGATCTATACAGATATAAATCAAAGTCAAAGAAAACTGACTGATGCTACAAATAAAAATGAAAAAATTAAAGATTTTGGACATATAGAGATTTCTTTCATGTTGATGTTGGTGACTAAACGCCAGAGACCTCGTTACGCACAGACAAACAGATTGTCACATCCTGGGGTGGTAAAGTCAATGCGAAGGCTGAATGTTTTAAAGGGTCGAGAAAAATGAAGAATACCCCTTCCCTAAGTTCCTCAGCCCCATACCTATAATTACATGTTCTCAGTGGCTGCTCACTGGACTCTTTCATTATTATATTAATAACTATTTAATGTTGGCCCTTACAGCTAGAGCAAAGGAAAAGTCATCAAAGAGACAAGTGGTGCATATCAACAACTACCAGCAGTATGACTATGGAGGTCATGCGGGGACAAATCTCGAAGTGGCTAAGAAGCATACCTTCCTTTCTTTGCGTTCCGGCCTAGCCGATGGACCAACCTTTTCATGAATTTAACTGTTGTTTTTGGGACTCCGTTCCTCCGTACAGCTTTTGCAAGCTCTGTGTGTTTTGGCCAATACTCTTCTCGTATACCTGCTAAACGTGGACAGTCTTGAAAGACGTGTTCTGCCGTCATGTCTGCCATATTGCATGGGCACAGGCTAGTTGTGCCAATTTAAATTTATGGAACATGTTGGCTCTGAGCTTGTTGTGGCCGGTACGGAGGCGAAATATGGTAACTTGTTCACTGCGCAGAGACCATAGTAACCGTCACTTTGTGTACTGGGGTGGTCTTTGCCCACTTGCTTCGATAGTGCGAACCGATGGTTGTTTTGACTTCTCAGCTGATCTGAGATCAGTTCAGTATCGCCGCCCCCTTGGCCAGCTTGTCGGCCGCTTGTTTCCCTAATGTTGCAGTGTGAGGTATCCACTGGATGACAGTGCGTTTGAGTGAACCCCGAGTTCAGCGAGGACGTTTTGAGCTCATTCATCTCAGTTTTGTCAACGCATTTGAGTGCCGTGATGACCGATAGAGCATCGGGGGAATACGACCTTGTTGTGTGGTTTCTTTCTCCAAGATCATTTCGGCTGCCTTTTTGATTGCCTCTGCCTCAGCTCGGTAGTTATTCGAGTATTGCCAGTTGAATCGCTTTCTTGACCGTGTCTTTCTTTGAGATTTTAAGCACTATTCCTCCTCCGCATCGCTTATTGCGTTATTTGCCGATCCGTCCGTGTAGACGTGCGTCCACTCCTTTTCAGGGTACTCTGATTCTATGTACTCTTCTGCTGCAGTTTTTTTGTCGAGGTTCGTTTGGTCCCTTTTTCACATTATGCCTGGGATTGATTCCTTGTTCTGGCATTTTGTTTTCCATGGCAGGCACTTGTCGATTGCCGGGATTAGTTTAGCTGTGCATTTGGACAGACTGGGTTCTGTGGTCAGTGCGTTAGAGATTCTAACGAAGTTAGATCTGTATTCTCCACTTTCCGGATTGAAACATTCTTTCATGCATTGATGCGATTCGGAGCTGTTGAGTTTTCCCCAATTACTACTTTTGTCCCTTCGGCTCATTGGTTGGATGCCTGTGATGGTCTCCATCGCCTTGATGGGCGTGGACTTATGGCTCCAGTGATAATGCGTAGGGCCCGGTTTTGACTGCTGCTCACTTTTGCGAATTGCTTGTTCGAGCATTGTCCACGGCCATCTGTACTCTGGGACCGGCACTTACCCGAGTAAAGTGTCTTGAGAATTCTGGTTTTTTGTCTATGTGGAACCTGCGAGTTTACGCATCATTGTTAGCCTGTGTCTCGCTTTTGCCGTAGCATTCTCGATCTGGGTACCCAAATCAGCTTCGTCGAGTGTGACTCCAGGTACGTTGGGTTTATTTTTTGGGAAAGGCCTGCCCATTGACTTTAAGCTTTATCTTGTAATCCTTGTTATTCTGGGAGAACACAGTGTGTGGTCTTTGAAGGATTTATTTTCATATTCCACTTTGCTGACACACTTCAAGGTTATTTAATGTAGCTTGCAGTCGATTTTCTGCTGTGGGCATTGACTCTTCTCTCGCCCATATTGCAAAGGGCGTCGGCATACATGGCAGAGTGAACTCGTTCTGGGAGGCATGTTGCAAAAGTCATTGACGAAGACTAGAAAAGAGTCGGTAGAGCACCCTCCTGGGGACTCCTTGCTCCAGTGTGGCCTTCATGCTTTTTTACCCCTGAACCTGAACCCTTGCTGTTCTGTTCTCTAGGTATCTATCGAGCCAATTGTACATTCTTCCTTTACGCCGAGGGTACAGTTTTAGCCTTAATCCTTTTTCCAGACTTGTCAAAAGCCTCTCCATATCTCCCAAAACCGCCAGTTCTGTTTCTTTCTTGAAACCGTCCTCGATTCCTGGACAATGTAGGTTACTTGATCCTCTTGGATCTGTATCTCCGAAACCGCCTTGTTGTGCCATAGCAGCCCTTTGCCTCTGCCAGGGTAAGGTTTGTTCACCATGCGGCTCCATGTTTGCCGTCAGCTTAGGAGGCTTATTGGTCTGTAACTCGCTGGGTCGAGTTTATTTTTTCCTGGTTTTAGGATGGGCACCATGATTGCTTCTTTCCATTCTTGCGGTACTATGCCTGTTTTCCACGACATGTTGAGAACGGCCAGTAGAGCGACCTTTGCTCTGATTCCAAGGTTTTTAAGCATCTCATTGGTGATCCCATCTTTCCGGCGACTTTCTGGTTTCAGGTCCCTTAAGCCTCTTCCAGCTCGTTACTGGTGAATGTGTCCGTTAGGTGACTATCTGCTTTTCTCGGCTCGCCCTGGAGAGCCCGAGCTTTTCTCTTGGTGGCATCAACTTTTTCCTTTGCTATGCTTACTCTGCTGACTTTGGCATATTGTTGCATCAGGGTGTTTGCTGCTTCCACCAAACATCTTCGTCTGTTCGGGGGACTATATGTCTGCTGGTTTTTCACTGTCAAAGCTACAGCTTCACAGTTTATGGCCGTCCCTATCGAGGTTCAGGATTCGTTGTTTTGGGCCCAACTCTGTCTCGCCGTCTTTTCCTCTCTTCTTGTATTTTGCTGCTGCCTTGCAGACAGGGTCTCCACTGACTGCATGCTCGCCCAACTCTTTTTGTCTTTCAAGGTCTTTTTTAAGCTTCTGAACCTCTGCTGTCCAGTAGGCTTGTAATCCTTTCGTGCTTCTGGGATGGTTCCGGGCCCCTTCAGGGTTGTTCGAATTCCCTACAGATCCCCAGCCCTTTTCATGCATGTTGATTCGTTCAACATTTGATCATCAGTCTCCATAATGTTTCCAATGGCTCTCTTATAGTTCCACGAACCACATTTTGGGCTCAGGTACAAAAATTTAGGTCTACTTGCAATTTGGACAGGGCTATGGTCACTATCCCCTAGCTGGTGGAACCGCAGGACCACTTTGGGATATATCGTGTTGCAAAGGCCAGATAGGGACCTTCACGCCACGTCTCGTAGAAGTTTGGATCGTCTGGAGCGTTGATGAGAACAGATTGTTCTCGATCTCCCCACCCAACCCCCTACTGTTTGTTTGAGTACCCCATCTCGCGCGTTAAAACACCGACCACAATACCTGAGTTCTCTGATATTCATTGTTTCAGGACAGCGCGTGTAACTTGACAGTAAAGATTGTACAGAATGATCTAGTGTCTTTGCAGTAATTTTACACCTATGATCTCAATTTCTCCGGGTTTCCTTTGTTCCCTTTCCCTCTGCTTGGTTGGGAAAGCCATTTCTGACTAGGGGGAGGACTCGCCCTTGTGTCCTTCTCTGTCTGTTCTGAAGGTCTGGTAACCTTTGATCTCGAACTTGTGTCTGGGATTGAGGTGCGTTTCTTGTATGCACGCAACGTCTATATCGTCTTCTGCAAGTCTTATTGCGAGTGCTTGCTTCTTGTGGTGGATACCTTCCGATTCCATTGGGATATTTAATTTCTTATGGTCAATACTGACCGTATCGCACCAGTAGCTTTAAGGTTACTTCGCCCGCTGCTGTGCCGAGTTGGAGGGCGGGGACCGTCGGTAGCATAAAGCGGGCCCTTCGAGGCATGGGGCCCGGCACTCGTCCTGCCCGGCGGGACTTCAGGCGTAGCACCATATCGAATTTATTATAAAAAACATATTCATGATAAATTATCCATGCAGCGTCAGCATGGTAGCTACGTACACTTTCGTGCCGTTTGATTTGGTGCTTACTTTCGGACGTGTATCCGTTTCAACCAGGGTTTGATATGGTTGCTTCTTAGTTCGACTGTCCCCAGCCAATCTTTAAGGAATGAGTGTATTTTCTTTGGGCTGCTATTTAGAATGACCTGCCCTCCCGGCTATGAGCGTATCTTTCACCGAACCCGGGCGTTTCGAACACATTGGTTCGTCACTCGTTCAGGTTTTTACGGTTTTTCTCCGCTAGCCTTGATTGTACCACCATGACACCACAACAGCGGCAGTTCCCCGCGAGAGAACAGAGCTATGTTTCATGACGCTTTCTAAGACTTTTGCGGTCTTTGGTCAGGAAATTTTGTGTATTTTCAGGGGCTTCCCGTCTTCTGCATTGCAGTGACCACTGTTTTGGGCGCGGACTCACGTACTCTACTTTTCGTAGTTTTAAACCGCGTATTTTTGCGGTCTTTGGGCAGGAAATGTGTATTTTCAGGGGTTCCCAGTCCCCTACGTTGCAGTGACACGATTTTGTTTGCGAAAACGTTCGTACTCTGCTATCTCACAGTTCTTTCTGAGTATGGACATACATTTTGGGACTTCGACCAGGGGATGTGTGTTATTTTTCAGGATTTCCCTTTATGTGTTGCGTCTCTAAGCTCACACTGTCATCACAGATAACCCGCACGCTGCTGCTTCGTGCCTATTTCGGTGGACAATCGGCCAAAAGACGTGAATTCTCCAGGGATTTTCGGCCCTTTGCTTTCACGGTCTCCCGATCCCTGCCCCCTTTAGTCAGACCGAACCTTAGTCTTTTCCAGGGGCACCCGGGGGTGATTTAGAGGCAGGGTCTTGTGCGCGCCCTTCGCTAACCCTGGCTCATTTTCCGCCGTGAAACATGGGCCTTTGACGGGTCGTGTCATCCATTGAACCTCGACTGATTTAATGAGCCATTGCGGTTTCACGTGAACAGGGGAACTTAGACATGCATGGCTTAATCTTGAGACAAGCATATGACTACTGGCAGGATCAACCAGATAGCTGTCGGACGAGACCGACCGACAATGCTCGGGTAGGGAGACAGCCTGTGCAGAGCGGATCCCGACGTCCCCGGCGAAATGCAAATGGCGAAACAACCCGGGGCTCGTTCCCACAGTTTTGCCGGCAAGACTTGCGCCTCGCCAAGCAAAAAAACGACACATGTTACTACCTGGGGCCCAAGCTCGTTGCGAGAGGCCGGGCCTTTGGGACCAGGGCGAGCGTTAGAATTTGACTGACTGCATTACACCGCAGAGAAACTCCGATATACGGACACACACACGCCCCAAGACCGCGCTGGGAGCGAGCTATCTTAATAGCAGACGCTACCTTGTCCCTTATCCGCTGGTTCGTTCGCGGAAAGCGAGGGGGCACGCGCAGCCGTTAGAGACTATGCAGCAATTGGTTATTTTGACACTGGGAACCGGGGGGCTTCGCTGACTGGCCCGCCCGTCCGGTTATTTTCAAAAGGGGAGGCACAGTTTGCAGACCCCAACCCAGATGGATCGTGTCATCCATTGAACCTCGACTGATTTAATGAGCCATTCGGGGTTTTACCGTGAGACAGTGAACTTAGACAGCATGGCAACTTTGAGACAAGCATATGACTACGGCAGGATCAACCAGATAGCTGTCGGACGAGACCGGACCGACAATGTCGGGGAGGAGACAGCGCCTGTGCAGAGCGGATCCGACGTCCCCGGCGAAAACGAATGGCAAACGACCGAGCGCTCGTTTTCCCCAAGTTTTGCCGCAAGATTGGCCTCGCCAAGCAAAAAAAGACACCAGTTACACCTGGACCCCCAAGCTCGGCGAGAGCCGGCCTTTAACGAGACCACCGTCGAGCGTTTAAATTTAGACGACTGCATCACACCGCGACCGAGAAACTCGAATATCGGACAAAACCACCAAAAAGACCCGGGCGAGCGAGCTAGTCTTAAAGCAGACGCTACCTTGTCCCCCATTCGCTGGGACCTCGTTCGCGTGAAAAAACGAGGAGGCACGCGCAGCCGTTAGAGACTATGAACGCAATTGGTTATCGACACTGGGGAACCGCGTTCGCTGACTGGCTCCCGTCCGGTTATTTTCAAAAAGGGAGGCACAGTTGCAGACGCACAACCAGACTACAGAAGCATACATTCACCCTGCATGCATGCTCAGCGACTCTATGAGCATGATCAAAGATCAGACTGGGAGAAGGTAGTGGATGCATTAATACAAAACTGACAATTCAATTTACCTTTATCTTTGTCCGGTCACGCTGGGGTTAGGGTAAGAGAGAGCAGATGACTAGGGCAAGCTGATTGAGAATGGCTCTTCTTTGGGCAAAGGGACATCATCAAAGCTCCAGAGAAACATATTAATGTTTGTGAGGAAGATAACGGGGATTCTATCTCGTTGCGCAAGTTGTGCATACCGATAGGTGGCAAGACGGAAAACCATGAGAGAAAGCGTAGTGATACATCAGTCAACACAGAACGGGTTGTTAGCCTAAACCCCTGAATCATGTTTGGGGGTGAAGATTAAAAAAATTATAACATGTCTAAATTTTTGGATGAAGATGATCCCCCAATAAAACAATGAAAGAACAAATATGTTTGTTAAAAAGAAATACTTCCAAGGGGCCCAATGAAACCCAAAGCGCGTCAATAAATTCTCCAAAAAAAAGGATACGAGTTGCCACCCAAAGTATAAAAAAATTTGGGATCTGCCAATTTTTAATCTGGCAATGTAAAACAAAAAGATATTTTAGTAACACGTAAACACCATTTTTCATAATCTGAATAAATTTACATTTTTAAATTTTTTTTAAAACGAAAAATCAACTTTCTTTCCCTTTTTTTATTCTTGTGTCGTTCTCCCCCTTTCCCGTTAAAACGAAAACCATTTAACTGATGATCTTTTCCCGAGATAATCCCACGCTCGGTCCTTGATATGCTGTGGTATTGTGGGTTTTAAGATGTCTGTAACCCCTCCCAAACCCCTCTTTTTTTGGTCTGCCCCTTCCTCTTATTTTTATTTTTTGGGTTGGAATTTTTTCAACCCGGGGGTATTCGGGTAACGTTCATTATAACAACGGTATTGATTGATTGGGTTGATTGATTGTTGGCTGATTATTGATTGGTTGATTGACTTATTTATTCATTCATTCATTCATTCATTGCTTCCTTGAGTTCTTTAAAACCTCCTTTTCTTTTCCCCCCAAAAAAAACACATAGGTGGACAATGCTGAAAAGAACAAGAAAGGGGGGAGAGAGAGAGAGTGAGAGGGAGGAGAGAGAGATGGGGAAGAGAGAAAGTATAGAGAGGAGAGAAAGGGGTAGTAGTGAGGGGAGAGAGAGTAAGTAGTGGGGAGAGTAGAGAGAGACATTGGGGAAAAGAAGTGAGTGAAAGGAAAAAGAAGAGAGAAATAAAAAAATACCCACGATGAGTAAAAAAATTTTTCAACATAAGGGTCAACTTACTTCCCGGGAAAATATTACAACATGGGTAACTTACCCCGGTAAAATGTTCAACGTTGGGCCCCAAAACCCCCAGGTAAAAAAGTTCCAATATAAAATCAAACCCAGGTAAAATTTCACAAAAACCCAACCTTTTCCCGGGGAAATGGCCGTCTCAACGTCATCCATGATGGACTCCCCTTCTCCTTTCGGGGGTGGGGGGCAGCAGACACCTCAAATAACCAAAGGTTTTTACGTTGGGGTCACCCCTTGATCGTATCTAGGGCATATAGTCGGGAATAAAATCCACCATCTCAACGTTTTCCCCAACCCCTGGCGTCCATTTCTTCACTTTCTCAACAGTGGATGAAGATGATGTTAAACCAAAATCTTTGGGCTGTTGTTCTGTTTTCTTCTCTTGTCCGTTTTGTCTTCGTCTCTTGTAGGCTTTTGTTTTCTTCCCAAAAATGTTAGAATAAAATTAAATTAAGAGTAAATTATGGCGAGTCAAAAATTAAACAAACAAAATTCAGACCCTTTTTTAAAAAATCTTGGGGGATTCTGGGGGACTGAGATGGTATGATGGGGGTTGCAAACACAGACCCGTTTTGGGTACAAAAAGGGCGGGGAAACCCTTTACGACCCAGGTTAAAGGGAAAAGGGGGATGCGTCGTCCCTCGGAAGATAAGGGCGAGTGGCCCCCAGACAAGCACTTGAGTGGAACCGCAAAGGGGAAAAAAAAAAAGAAGGGCCCCAAACAGACCTGGAAAGAAGTCTTTTGAGGAACTTTTAAGAATGATTTACTATCCCGAGAGACCCAAAAAAAAAAGGAGACTGAGAAAAATGGGACCTGTTGAGGCCCCATTCCCCAGGGCATAGAGGGTCAAAATCAAAAACGTCGGAAGTCAGTTAGTTAGGGGAAAAACATGGGTTTCCCGTAGAAGCATTTCCCCTTTCCCAAGCCCCTTCATCATAGCCCCCTTTTAATAACTTTTGTTCAAAAAGGGCCCCCCTGAACAACTCTCTGTTCATCATAGCCCGCCCCGAACAACCCCCCTTTTTCATCATGGGCCCCCCTGAACAACCCCTCGTTTTCATGGCCCCCCTGAACAACCTCTTCTGCCCAAAGGGGTTTTCCTGCCCCCTTCCCGCGTCTTTTTCCTGTAGGTCACAGTGGTAATTTTTCTTTTTTCTCCCCCCCGCCCCCAAAACACGGGCGGTTTGAGGGAAGAAAAAAACTTGAAAGAAAAACGGGACAGAAGAGTACATTTGAATCCGGTACCCTGAAAAAAAATGGGCGCCCCGTTATACTGACGGATCGGGCCAAAAAAGCAATCAACGATGGCGGGTAGGAATAGTGCTTAAACTCCCAAAGAAAGTGGGGGTCACCGGGGGTTGGGGGCCCCGGGAAATACTGAATAACTACCAAAACAGAACTGGGCACTAAAAAAAAGCGTCCCAAATGATCCAGAGAATAGGCACCAAAAAACAAGGTCGTGATATTACCGTTTCTCTTCGGTCATCCGGCACTAAAAATGTTTCAAAAAAAGAAACAGAATGAAACCAAAACGGGCCCCGATGAACTAACGCGCCCCACTCAAACCACCGTCATTCAAAGGGTACCATCCACTGTAACGTAACGGGAAAAAGAAGCAGCCGACAAACTGGGAAAAAAAGGGGGCGACCTTAGACTGATCCGAGATCAGTTTGGGGCCAAACAACCATCGGCTTGCCAAAACAAATGGACAAAAAGCCATCCCCGGGGTTTCCAACAGCGACGGATATTTGGGGCTCTCTCGGAGTGAACAAATTCCATATTGTCTCCTCCGGGCACAAAGCTCCAGCCCCCTGTTCCACAAATTTAAGATTGGGAAATTTTCCTGTGCCCCCGCACAAAAGGGGACAGGACCAGGAAAATTCTGCAAGACTGTCAACGGTTAACCCGGGGATAAGAAAAAAAAATGGCCCCAAAAACAGAGCTTCGCGAAAGCTGTACGGAAAGGGAAAAGAACCCTTAAAACCACGGTAAAAATTTATATAAAAGTTGGTCCATATTTAGGCCGGGGTCCAAGGGGAGAGAATAAAATGAATGTTTACATTTTCACCCAAAAAAGTTACCCACGTCTACGAAAAAAAATATAACACAAAAACCCCCACACAAAGTCTCTTTTATAAGACAGTTTGTTTAGGGCCTCCTCAAGACGTGATTTTAACCCACAAGTGTCTTGTTTTGTTGAGCTGCCCCCGGGGAAACCATACCAATCTCAGACTGACATCAACATTCACAATATTTATAGTATCTAAAAAGCCCCACCCCATATCACGTGTCACATTACAAATCTGATGGTTGGTCAATTCTTCATCTGTTCAATCCTAGTGACGTATTGACAAATAAAGGCGTGCCCCAAAACACGGATTCCGTATTACTTTTATATCCACCAATTCTCAATTATATATATATTTACATTTCGAAAGATCTGCATCTGAAAAATTGCAGGCCCTTCCAGAACCGACCTCTATCTACGTTGAAATTTATTAAAAAAGAAATAAAGTTAAAATAAATCGAAAAAGGTCCCAAAAAAGGGTAAGAAAAAAAAACGACACCGAACGACATATCAATGAAATACTTTAATGTGGATTTTTAAATTACATCAACAGAACAAGACTGATCTTTCCAGATTCAATCCCCCCTCCCAGCTTCTTCTTTTCTAATGCTTTAATGCTTTTTTTTTATTTACTAGGGTATTTCCCCCTCCCCCTAACTCAGTCGCCTCTTCGACATCCCCGGGAAGTAAGTGGTACTATTCGGCTTTCTTCCCCCCCGGCAAAACGGCAAAAACATTATCTTTTTTTTTCCGTCCGGCAGGCTTTTCAGCTCTTCGGTTCGGTATGGACATCAACCCTTCGGTTCGTGCCCAAACCCCGTAAATGGGGGGAATCTTTTTTTTCTGCCATCCCCAATTGAACCCGCACACACAGAGGATGTCCCCCGTAGTCCCGCGCTACAAAACACAGGGGGCAGACGGGCCATTTTATCAGAAAAATAAATGTCTATCCAGGAAGAACTAAAAATCAAAGAAAACTGGCTGATGCTAAAAATAAAAGAAAAAATTGAGATATTTTGGGACTATGTCCAAAAAAGACATGAAGGGCTGGAAAAAACCCCATGGAAAGGGGAGGCATACCGGTAAAGAAAGAAGGGAAGAACACGGAAGATGGATTCGGGATGTCGATGGTTTGAGCAGACGGCTGGAGACATGACATCGGGCCCTATGAAAGAAAAAAAAAGACTGTTGGGGGAGGGGGGCAAAATTTTGCTCAGGACAAGCTTTTGATGAGGATGATGATGGAAAAATTTTGCCCAAAAAATACCAGGAAACCAGGTTCCTCTTGACCCCGTCACTTTGCTAACAGGGCGAAACGGGGGGTTCGATCATATCTAAAAAACATCAAACAAAGGGAAAATCCTCTCCATAAAAACTCATGGAGAAGGGTGTGTCAAGAGGCAGATCATGACTGAGTCGGGGGAAGATACGCTTAGAAAAAATGTGATCCTTGGTTGGAAAAAGGTGGTATGGATTGATGTGCCACCCCTTTCAATCTTTCCCCTTATTACATCTATTGAAAAATCGAACAAATAATTATCCTGATTAACGGGGGGGGTTCTCGAAGCATCATCAATGATACGTGGTTATTTCCCCATGGTTCAGTCATTCGCCAACAACGCTGTGTTGGGCTCTTTAACCGCTTGCGGGGCTTTTCCCAACAACGCTGTGCGGGGGTTTTCAAAACGCTGTGCTTGGGCTTTTCACACCTGTGTTTGGGGCTTTTCAACAAAGCTTTGCTTGGGCTTTCAACAAAGTGTTTTCCCTTGGGGCTTCTTAACGCTGTCTTGGGGGTTCTTCAACACCCCTGTGCCGGGGCTTCTTCAGCACGCTGTGCTTGGGAGAAAGCCTATTCCCAACAACGCTGTGGCGGGAGGCTTCTTCAACACGCTGTGTAGACTATTCAACAACGCTGTGTATTCTTCAACACGCTGTGCTTGGGCTATTACCAACAACCTTTTTGTGCTTGGGCTTCTTCAACACGCTGTGCCCAGGCTTCTTCAACACGCTGTGCTTGAGACTATTCAACAACGCTTTGTGCGGAAGCCTTCCAACACGCTGTGCTTGGGGCTTCTTCAACACCACGCTGTGCTTGGGGCTTCTTCAGCGCAACGTGGCAGGAAACTCTTCAACACCTTCATGCTTGAGGCTATTCAACATGCTGTGCGGGGCTTCTTCAACACGCTGTGCTTGGAAAGCTATTCAACCACCTTTGTGGCAGGGCTATTCCAACAACGCTGTGCTTAGGCTTCTTCAACACACGCTGTAGCAGGACTTCTTCAACGCGCTGTGCTTGGGGCTTCTTCAGCACCCGCTTTGTGCTTGGGAAGCTTCTTCAACACGCTGTGCTTGGGGCTTCTTCAACACACGCTGTGCCCAGGGCTAGTAACACGCTGTGTGGGGCTTCTTCAGCAACGCTGTGGCAGGGCTTCTTCAACAACGCTGTGCTTGGGGCTTCTTCAACAACGCTGTGCTTGGGGCTTGCTTCAGCACGCTGTGCTTGCGGGGCTTCTTCAACACGCTGTGCCCAGGCTTCTTCAACAACGCTGTGGCAGGGCTTCTTCAACAACGCTGTGTAGAGCTGCCCTCAACCACCGCTATTCGCCAGGCTTCTTCAACACGCTGTGCTTGGAGGCTTCTTCAACACGCTGGCGGGCTTCTTCAGCACGCTGTGCTTGGAAGCTATTCAGCAACGCTGTGCTTGGGGCTTCTTCAACACTGTGCTGGGGCTTCTTCAACAACGCTTTGTGCTTGGGGCTTCTTCAACAACGCTGTGCTTGGGGCTTCTTCAACACGCTGTGCTTGGGGCTTCTTCAACACGCTGTGCTTGGGGCTTCTTCAACACGCTGTGCTTGGGCTTCTTCAACACGCTGTGCTTGGGGCTTCTTCAACACGCTGTGCTTGGGACTTCTTCAACACGCGCTGTGGCGGGGCTTCTTCAACAGCGCTGTGGCGGGCTTCTTCAGCAACGCTTGTGCGGGCAGCCTTCAGCAACGCCCAGCGGCGCTTCTTCAACACGCTGTGCTTGGGGCTTCTTCAACAACGCTGTGCTTGGTTCTTTATTCAACAACGCTGTGCTTGGGGCTTCTTCAACAACGCTGTGCTTGGGCTTCTTCAACACGCTGTGCTTGGGGCTTCTTAAACACGCTGTGCTGGCTTCTTCCACGCTGTGTTGGGGCTTCTTCAACAACGCTGTGCTGGGCTTTTCAAAAACGCTGTGCTTGGGGCTTCTTCAAACGCTGTGCTGGGGTTTTCACAACGCTGTGCTTGGGGCTTTCAACACGCTGTGTTTGGGGGTTTTTTCAACACGCTGTGTGGGGCTTTTCCCAACACGCTGTGCTTGGGCTTCTTCACACGCTGTGCTTGGGGTTCTTCAACACGCTGTGCTTGGGGTTTCTTCAACACGCTGTTTGGGGCTTTCCAACACGCTGGCTTGGGGCTTCTTCAACAACGCGGGCTTGGGGCTTCTTCAAAAACGCTGTGTAGGGTTCTTCAACACGCTGTGTTTGGGGGCTTCTTCAACACGCTGTGCTTGGGGCTTCTTCAACACGCTGTGCTTGGGCTTCTTCAACACGCTGTGCTTGGGCTTCTTCAACACGCTGTGCTTGGGGCTTCTTCACACGCTTGCTGGGGCTTCCAACGCCTGTGCTTGGGCTTTTTAACACGCTGTGCTTGGGGCTTCTTCAACACGCTGTGCTTGGGGCTTCTTAAACACGCTGTGCTTGGGGCTTCTTCAACAACGCTGTGCTTGGGCTTCTTCAACAACGCTGTGCTTGGGCTTCTTCAACACGCTGTGCTTGGGCTTCTTCAACACGCTGTGCTTGGGCTTCTTCAACACGCTGTGTTTGGGGGTTTCTTAAACCGCTGTGCTTGGGGCTTCTTCAACACGCTGTGCTTGGGGTCTTCACAACGCTGTGCTTGGGGCTTCTTCAACAACCTGTGCTTGGGGCTTCTTCAACACGCTGCTTGGGGCTTCTTCAACACGCTGGGGCTTCTTAAACCCTTTGTTGCCTTCTTAAAAACGCTGCTTGGGCCTTCAACACGCGTGCGGGTTTTCAACCCCTGTTTTGGGGGCTTCTTCAACACGCTGTGCTTGGGGTTCCCAACCGCTGTGGGGGTTCTTAAAACCCTGTGGGGGCTTCTTCAAAAACGCTGTGCTTGGGGCCAAAAATTTTCCCCAAACCTTGCTTGGGAATTTTTCAAACCGGCTTGGGCTTTTCCCCGCTGTGCTTGGGGCTTTTCAACACGCTTGCTTGGGGCTTTTTAAACGCTGTGTTGGGGCTTTTCCACCTGTCCCCGGGCTTTTCAAAAACCGTGCGGGTTTTTCAACACGCTGTGCTTGGGGCTTCTTCAAAAACGTTTTGGGGGTTCTTCAACACGCTGTGCTTGGGCTTCTTAAAACCCTGTGCGGGGCTTTTCAACACGCTGTGTTTGGGCTTTTCAACAACGCTGTGTTGGGGGCTTCTTCA
>JADZMA010001025.1:0-26392 GCA_020796225.1 Arion vulgaris
GAGATAACTAAAATAACATCAGCCGTGTAGTAACATATCTAGAATTGCTGAAACTTCTACTCATGTAGAGTCTATTTGTGACCATTGAAGCATGCACTCGGTTCTAGCATAGAAGCACTCTAGAAACACCACAATTTTTGCATTCTAGATCATATTTTAGTCCAAAGAGTTACTTTTGGGATTGTTTCAGAACAACCACTCGTTAACCGCTCCCTGTATACCTTGTGTGATGTTAAATAGAGGTGTACTGGGCGACCACACCACTAGTTCGAAGAGAGAGAGAGATATAGAGATAGAAATATATGATTGTGTTCACATAAGCGATCACTTTGCAAATGTTAATTTTGGACTTCAAATGACCTCAGCCAAAAAGCGTTGTAATGCTATGGACGTCATCTAACGATTGAAAGACAGTCGCATCTTAAAAGCGTCAACCTTTTCGAATGTTTGGATTTGTAGGAATCGTAATTCGTTTAAATATGTGTCCCTACTTTTCATTTGCAGAAGATGTTTCTGACTAGAAACATTCTCAATCACTCTGGAACGCGTGTCGAAACCACAGGCAATTTGAGGTTTTTACTGTATTTTGCCTGTAGAATGAGGAAAGCATTAGGCTGAATCTTTAACACAAGTAAAACAGTAAGGGTAGTTTCATTAGGAGTTAGAAAGTAACTTATATTTTGTACTGTCACATCAACCCCACTTAGTTTTTTCTAAGAAAGGCATTTTATTTTGTCGGTAACAAGAAAACTTTATATTATGCGTTCGACCAGCATCACTGACTCCTGTTATCCCTGTGAGAGACATTATTGTTCTGCACAAAACACATCGTTATATTTTGTACTCGCACAGCATCACCCACTTCTGTTGTCCCTGGGAGAGAAGTTTTCGTTGGCGCACAAGAACGCAACTTTATTTCCGCCCAACAAACATAGCAAAATTATCAAACCAATTCACCTGCACTAGGTTTCCTGGTAAAGAGTTTAATGCACCTTTATTTACCAATACGATCTACTACATCGGTTTAGAGGATTATATTATCGAGCTGGCAACTGTGGCGTGATAAATTGTCGTGCAAAGAACGGTTAAATATTCTAGTATGAATGTAAAACATTGAATTAATTAGGTATATCTCAAGTTTTGTAAACGTGCATTCATAGACATTTTAGTAACTATGGTTCATTTGATACAAGAATTAAGATACGTTTGTCAACATCAGATACACACAATTAAACGTACTTGTGTCCTACATAACAAACAAGAACACTGTAAGACTCTTCAAATGATGGTTAGTATTTCTTTCATTATATTATTAATTTTTGTCAATGTTAGCAAAGTAACATTTATTTAGAAGAATAGTAAAAACTACTCTGCTGGTGGGAAGTGAAAGTGTCATATGAATACAAACAGATGTCGCATTGATGACACAAAAGGCAATTGTTAACGGAGAGAGAGATTGAATGAGTGTTTGTGGATAAATTAATGGTATTTAATGTTATACATTTAGTTTTGGTAAAATACACTGGCCTTTCTGTTACAAGAAAGAGATAAGTAAGAGATAAAAGTAATACCTAAAAAGTTGATTTAGTAAGGCCAATAAGAAGGTTGGGAAAGAAAAGGAAATATACAAAGAAATAAAAGCAATGACTATAACATTTAAACAAAGATTAAATTCAATGAACGACATTGTAGAAAGAATCCTAGCAGAACAGGAAAAAATTATCAACATATGAATCGAATACTGCAGCAAAATATATATGAACAGAATACACGGACAATAGAGAAGACAGTGTAGTAATCACAGAGACAGAACTGAACCACCGTTAGAAACAGTTGAATTAGCAAATACAAACTTGAAGACCTCAAATAATCACCAGTATGTGATACTAATTAAGCAGAGTTTATCTTCAAAGATGAGAAGACAGCAGTCAACTATATCACACAAGTTAAAAAACATTGGCGAAAAAAGAGAAATTTCAAAGGATTGGAAAAAATGAATAATTATATTCAACAGGGCATAAGGGAAACACCAAATTATGTCAGAACTACAGAACAATACATTGATTATCACGCAAGTACAATCTTTAAAAAATAATTTACAAAGATTCTGTAGGTCAATGGAAGAAAACATTAATATAACGCACATTTGATTTAGACATAATTGTGGTACATGTGTCCATATATTTAACATGAGAACAATCTTAGACAAATCTAAACAGCATAATGTAATTCTATACTAGTGATATATTGAAAACTAGAAGAAACTTTTCTGTGTAGAACATCTGGAATTGTGGAAAATAATAGTAGAAAAAGGATATCCATTATATTTAAGAAAGATCATAAGAGAGCTTGATTGGTGATAAACTGGTGGCTGGGAAGCATCCGATGATACATTACATAGGCTTTGTCATATGAATTATATTTTTATAAAATACCTGTAAAAAGACATCCAAAATTAGGCAAACAAAAGCTTGCTTGGGAGTGTGTTTGCTCTAAAAATGTATAAAAAAATGTAATTTTTAATATATCCTAAAAAGCTCTGTAATATTTTAGATATTACAATTGTTCACCTTAGAGTGAAAACGGAATGAATTCATTTACATGCATTAGATTCAAAGACTAAGTAATTTAAAAATTGTGTTTGATTATACCTTGTATTGTTTCCACGGCAACGCTTTGATATTTTTTGCAAAACTAACATTTTTCTACTCTTCAGTCATAATTCCGCTAAACTGTTATATAAATTCTACATTAATATCAAACAACGAAAATAATTTTCAGACCAGAGAATTTCCGGAATGCTACAGAAGATATAGTGACAAACTGATTTAAATGCTGACTCACATTGTAATCACAAATTGATTGCAGATTTAATAATGAAAGTACAAAATAAAATAAAAAATAAATAAAATATAAACTGTACATATAAACAAACATAAAAGACAACGAATAAATCATAAATAATAGAGGTTATTTTTTTTAACTCAGAGAAAATAGAAAATATGAAGAGTTTAACATATATCGATTCATTACTAACAAGAGATGGAGACGGGATAAAGTACAAGAATAACAAATATAACCTTACAAACAATAAAACAACTAATATCAGTATGGAATGTAACGGATTTGAAAACAAAGATCAGAATACATCTGACATGCTTATTCAACCTTGCAACGTATGGGTGTGAAGCATAGATATTTATCACAGCAGATGCCTTCATTTGAATATGTGTTACAAAATAGTCCTCCATGTATCATGGACAGAGGAAAATAAATAGACATATCCAACAAAAGTTCAAAGTGAAAGAAAACTCTCTGATACTGCAACAAGAATGAGAACATTGAAGCAATGACATAACAAAAACACGATAGGTTGAAAACGACCTTATGGAAGAATTATTCTCTGTATAGGGAAAAGGAGGAAAACCACCGTCAGTATGGATTCAGCATGTAAATGATGTTTTGAGCATGTCGGCTGCAGGAGGCGGGGCATCTGGCTCATGAAACATCAAAATTCCGAAGGTCTGTTATAATCGCAACAGTCTGCTCACAACAAACTGTTTTATCGACCAAATGTACCTTAGATTGAATATGATTTACTTATAATAGAAGAAAATATATTCACTGTTAATAAATGCTGACAAAACGATCATATAGACATTGTATAGATTAAATGCGAATCTCAAGACGTAAGAGTATGTGTGTGTGTGTATACATGATAGTATGTGTACGTTCAGTCATGTCCATAAAGTTTAAAATATGAATGTATTTTTTTAAATCCAGAAGCACTTAAGCTTTCAGTTTCTTCGCGCGGTGCCATGGACATCATAACCCTTCGTTCAAAAGCCATGGACATCGTAACCCTTCGGCTCGGTGCCATGGACATCGTAACTCCTTCGGTTCGGTGCCATTGATACCGTAACCTTCGGTTCGGTGCCATGGACATCGTAACCCTTCGGCTCGGTGCCATGGACATCGTAACCCTTCGACTCGGTGCCATGGACATCGTAACCCTTCGGCTCGGTGCCATGGACATCGTAACCTTCTTCGGTTCGGTGCCATGGACATCGTAACTCCTTCGGTTTGCGCCACGAACACCGTAAATCTGGGAAACATGTGGCTTTTCTGCAAGCCCGTGGAATTGAGCCCGCACTAACAGAGGGCTTGTCACCCGCAAGCAAACGCGCTACGAACACGCTAGGCACGCAGGCAAGTGAAAGTATCCAGTTCTCTGCATCTTCAAGTGTCTCATGTCCTGACCCTGGCATACAATAGGTTGCCCACCTCAGGAATAGAAACACCTTGCTCTTTATACATTGATATGTGATGAATGAAAATCGTGGCATATCCCAAAGGACGTAGCCATCAACCACAGTCGTTGATTTTCTAGGCACCACTATACGTTCAGTAGGTTGCCATTGCTTTCTGAACGGGTGGCGCCATCGTCCTTTGTTAAAATCAACGGAAACAATTTGCAAGCAAACTGTCCGCAGCGTGATTCGAATTCAGAACGTCGGGGTTAATAGACCGAGTCACTAACCCCTAGGCCACAGACGCCACCTGATATGTGATACTCAGGAGAAAAGAAGGAAACACATATTCCTACTATATTGGCAAACGGTAGATCAATAAACCGTGATGATCTTCTGATGGTCCTTACAAGGTCAGATAGAGAATTCAGGTAGTGATTTCTATTCGACGTCGATGTCCCGACTGTGAGATCATGCTGTCATACATGATGCTGCTAGATTTCAAACACTGTGAGAGTAGTTGACGATGTTTCATTAACTAACACATGACTGAAATTGCCAGTCGTCGAGTACGTCCGGATGCACTGAAAATGAAGTCAGTATGATCTGATGACAAATTAACTAGCTAACAGCCACACTTCAACACACACACATACATACACACATACACAACACACTGTGTATGCTATCTAGTTCAAACATATATATATTTATATATATTTATATATATATATATATATATATGTATGGGTGGCTCTCGCCAGTTGATATATAACGCTAAAATATCATACACAGTCTGAAATTTGAAATTCATAATATATTACCCTCAATTAGTATACGCCCCTGGTCATTAGGGGCAAGTAAGAACCGGTCCTACCAAAAACCAAAAAGAATTAACGTGTACTTATTATTTTAGAAATTATTTTTCGTAATTATTACTTCTAACTTGACACTGATTAGCTTTGAAAGTTGCATATATATAACACTAAAATATAAATATTATATCAGAATAATATAACAATCCTATTATGTATATAATATCTCCTTATTAAAAATATGATATATAACGAAGCTCATCATTTTGAGTCTAATATTTCAAGCATTGTGTGGTGCCCTATTTCTGGGGTTAATTTGCAAGTTCCTATCTAAGATGTAACATTTCGACTTCTGACCTTTGATCGCTATTGCAATGATAATTGCCAAAACAATTTACATTCAATCAACCGGAAGATATATTCATTCTTACGTGGTCAAACTACTTTCCAGATAAACGAGGAATCTAGCCTCAAATAGTCCGTTTAATATCGATTGAATCCTCAATTTGATATAAAAATAGTATAGAATTTTATAGAAAGTAATGGTAATAAATAACAAACATCACATAATAAGATTAGTTTTATGGAATTGTCCCTTGCATTAATACATATTGTCTACAGCAATAAATACCACGGCATTCGTAATCTTTGAACTCTGGTTCCCCTTACGTCCGGCTATTCGTGAACTCTGACCGATCGACTTGACGTCACTTGGATTTAGGTTAGCTAGTTCTTTCTTCTTTTGTCAGCGCACTGCTACCGGGTTGTTAATCCAGTGTCGTTGTTTCTTTATGTATTTGTCTTGTGCTTGTCTTTGCGTGACTTGTGTGATGCTTTTCTTAGTCCTGCTGTTGGGTGAATTCAATTACGTTATCTATCCACTTAACTATCCAATAACGGTCTTCGCCTTCTTCCTGATATTTTGTTGTGAAAACTTCCATAGGCAGTTTGGTCTGTTCGCATTATTACTATGGCCAAACCACTTTATTCTCTGTTTCAGTTTTATAATTCAAGCACAGTCTTGTTCCAACCCTTTCTCTGATGCTGTTATTCGTTACTCTGTCGATTCTTGTTTTGTTGGTGACTTGTGGAGACATTTCATTTCTGCATGTTGCTATTTTTCTCTGTGTGTTTCTTATTCATTGTCCATGTTTGGCATTAGTAACATAGGGTGGGTATAAAGATGATATTGATCAATTGTTGTTTAGCTGTTAGTGAGATGTTTGGATGTCTAAGTAGTGTAACTAGTTGGTAGGTTATTGCATTTGCTTTCTCTGGACTATAGTTTATATCTCTGTTAGCTAGTTTACCTTTTTAATGGTGATATAGTACATGTACCTAACTTTCTTTTGTACAGTTGTCAACCGAGTTGAGTTGAGCGAAACACGTAAAACATTTTAAACAAATTGCTAAACGTACTAGATATTTATAAAAACAATGACAATACACTAGCGTTTCGACCAAATTATCTTTATCAAGCACAGAATACAACATAATTTAAGAATTTTACTTCTTTCACAATACACTACATATAAGATGAAAATCGTGGCATATCATTTCCAGGATGTAAAGCCATCAACCACAGCAAACGAGTTGTTTTCACGTTTACCGAGGAGATTTTATATTACAACATCACTTTAAAATGTTTACGATGCCCTGATCTTTCACAAGTTCAGGTTTGTTATCATGTGGGTGCCACATTTTCAATTTGCGTTACAAACATGTTTAAAAAAAATATTATCTAGGCGCACCTGTCGTTTGATGAGTTCGAAATACTTGTCCTTGATTTTATATTATAATAGCTAACTCTCTTTAGTATTGTCCTTGATTTTATATTATTATAATAGTCAACTCTCTTAGTATCAAGTTGTTGCAGAACAGATGTGTTTGTTCTGATTTTATATTATTATAATAGTCAACCTCCTTTAGCATTGTTCTTGATTTTATATTATTATAATAGGTCCACCTCTTTTAGTATTTCAAGTTTTGCAGAACAGATGCGTTTGTTCTTTGATTTTATATTATTATATTAAACAATTTTTAGTATCAAGTTGTTGCAGAACAGATGTGTTTGTTCTTGTCCTAAACGGGGTAATGGGTGCTAATGCGCATTGGAAAAACGTAGCGCCAGGATTAGTGAGCTCGCACTAACTAAGATTCTACACACATCCACGTGGTGACCCTGGAAACAGACAACGGTTTCTGTCTGGCTAAGCAGGTTGGGATCGAGGGAGAGCTTCTCTGGTATAAGTAGTGTGTAGGCGAAGTTACATTGAATAAGATCGGCTCGCAACACAGACGAGCAGAATCCCAGAGTGACTATTAATGACATCTCTCCCGGCTGATTGGAAAGCTGAACAAATAAACATAAAGGGATGAAGGGTGCATCCAGAGAGGAGACTAGGTCCATATGGGGCGAAACCTCGAGCCACGAGGTGGGATCTCAAATTGTGCTGCGTGTCAGCGACAGCCCGAGGCATAGTGAATGTGAGCAAGGTGAGAAAACTACAAACACGATGAGCAGTCACAACAGTAGAGCGAACACGCATACGGACGCTACACATAGGACGATCCCACCAGTAGGGACAGACATGCATGGTGCTGATGATGGAGCGACGAACAGGCGTTGCAAACGTAGGGGTGAGCGGACGAGCAAATTGCGCAGAGATACTGGAAGGCCCAGCAGAGGCTTGAATCAATTGCAAAAGTTCACCGAATGGTGATAAATGTGCACAGTGCACGACAATACATTCGTTACATCCTGCTCTTTGGCCTGCACTACGTTTTTCAGCGCAGTCCGCGACGATAATAAATATACTACAGTCAAAGACAGTTTTTCGATCGAATCGAGGAAACAGCGGTAAATACCGCGCTTCATATGAAATATGTCACCTCATAGAAAACCATTGTTCTACGTGTACTGTAACACTTAGATCTGGAAATTATATGAGTATGTTGGCAGAAGCTATTCTGAACGAAATTGTTTTCGATGGTCACTACCATTATTTCGGAACCTTGAAAATTGGGTCCTATCCATAAACATCGTATTTACGCAACGTGATTATAAAATTTTACTCGTAAATTTTCATTACTAGAAACATTTTTCTCTCTTCTAATGGCAACTTTACGTCTGCACGGCGTCAATAATCTACCAGACTTACCATTTCTCTGTTGTACGAAGCCGGTTTGCTTTTGACGTCCATAGCAACCGCTGCAGTTTGTGATCTTCTCGTGAATTGTTTTTCGTCATATTACTTGTGTCAACAATATCCAGCAATGCTAAATATAAATTTGTAATTTTCTTTATATTTCAACATTATTTCTTTCTTTCAGTTGACTTTTGTATCGAGTATCAACTGTAATATTAAATATCTCACACTTGATCTAGCTGTCCAAAGTGTCCATTCGTCAGCGATAGACGGTACATTAGTGACTGACCGATCTTTATCGTACACTATTCAGATTTACTTGAGAAGTCACATATTATTGTATTGTGATTTTAGAATTAAAATAACTAGTGAATCATATCAGTATTCTGTTAATTGTCTTTCTTAATTGTTGGTATTTCATGTTTAAAAAAGTTGTTATTAAATTGCACTCATTGCTTATCTGCAGTGAAGCTCTGTGACAAAATATAGTCTAGTAATAATTTCAAATGTAACTATTGCAAGATCATCTACATTTTCTTGTTTATGTAAACTTCTTCTGTGACTTTTAACTTGTTATCTGTTGAAGTAAATGTGGTAATTAGTGATGAAATACTGCATCATGTCTTCTACATGAACATACATTGAACAAGCACATTTTATGCCATTGAAAGTTTTGTGTAGGACCTGAGCTTTGAGTAAAATTGATTAATCAAAGGTACAGTAAACACAATGATACAGCAAATCAGATATTTGTATAAATCCCAATTTCTATATATTTGAAGTATTATAAATGATTTATCAGTGTGTTTTCATTATTGTCAAACATTTTCTTGATTGTTTTTA
Source organism: Arion vulgaris (assembly GCA_020796225.1). Lineage (NCBI taxonomy): Eukaryota > Metazoa > Mollusca > Gastropoda > Stylommatophora > Arionidae > Arion > Arion vulgaris. The sequence goes on from JADZMA010001025.1 coordinate 9,058, forward strand.
AATGTATTGACTACTAGATCAATACCTCATTGAATAATATCCTTTTCTAATTTCCATGCATTGACCTTAGTTTTTCAATGATGGTCAAGATTTAACACTTTCTGAGTAAATTATTCACACAACCTCTATCTCCAGTTTTTAAAAATAAAGTAATAAATATATTTAATGTTATTGCAAGGTTGAAGTCAGCTGCATGGGAGATCATAATGAATATTATTTATTAAAACTGTTGATCTAGTGCTCATTATATGTTCCACACAACCAAAACAAATGAAAATAATAAAAGCATATTGGTAAATTATTCACTCTAGCATCAGGATGTTAATTTTTGTATTCATATATTTCTTGATTTATCTGCAATATGCTGTGCTGTTCTGAGTGACTCTTGAATAGTGTGAGTTTTATATATTTACTTATGTATGCACATCTCACATACAAACATGCTGGATACTTATTTGGTAAATCATTTATATATGTGGAGTAAATATAAATTATCACATTTAGGTTAAACATTAACAAATTAAAAGGCACAGAAGAAGTTTACATAAAATAGAAAATGTAGATGATCTTGCAATAGTTACATTTGAAATTATTACTAGACTATATTTTGTCACAGAGCTTCATTGTGCTAAGCAATGAGTGCAATTTAAATGGCACACAACTTTAAACATGAAATGCCTATAATTAAGAAAGACAATTAACAGAATACCGATATGATTCACTAGTTATTTTAATTCTGAAATCACAATACAATAATATGAGACTTCTCAAGTAAATCTGAATAGTGTACGATAAAGATCGGTCCAGTCATTATTGCCGTCTATCGCTGACGAATGGTTCAATTTGGACAGCTAGATCTAGTGTGGGATATTTAATATTACAGCGATACCGATACAAAAGTCAACTGAAAGGAATAAATAATGTTTGAAATATAAAAGAAAATTAAAAATTTATATTTAGCATTGCTGGATATTGTTGACACAAGTAATATGACGAAAAACAATTCACGAGAAGATCACAAACTGCAGCGGTTGTTGGTGGATGTCAGCAAACCGGCTTCGTAGAGCAGAGAAATGGTAAGTCTGGTAGATTTATTGACGCCGCAGACGTAAAGTAGCCCTTAGAAGAGAGAAAAATGTTTCTAGTAATGCAAATTTACGAGTAAAGAGAAGTTTAAACTCCCGTTGCACGTGTAAATACGATGTTTGAGGTAGTACCCAAGCAAAATTTTCAAGATTCCAAAATAATGGTAGTGATCATCGAACAAATTTCGTTCATAATAGCTTCTACTTAACATATAATCATATAATTTTCCAGATCTGTAGAATATGTTACAGTTACGCGTATAACAATCGGTTTTACTATATGAATGACGCATATTTCATATGAAGCATTGTTACACGCTGTTTCATCGATTTGATCGAAAAAACACAATGGCTGACTTGTATTAAATTTTTTTACCGTCGCGGACTGCGCTAAAAAAAGTAGTGCAAATTACTAAAAGAGCGGTATCTCAATGCACTTATGACGCCGTGATACATAAGTAAATATATAAAACTCACACTATCCAAAGAGTCACTCAGAACAGCACAACATATTGCAGATAAATCAAGAAATATATGAATACAAAAATTAACCACTGATGCTAGAGTGAATAATTTACCAATATGATTTTATTATTTTCTAAATTGTTTTGGTTGTGTGGAACATATAATGAGCACTAGATCAACAGTTTCAACAAATAATATTCATTATGATCTCCCCATGCAACTGACTTCACCCTTGCAATAACATTAAATATATTTATTACTTTATTTTTAAAAACTGGAGATAGAGGCTGTGGAATAATTTACTCCAGAAAGTGTTAAAGCTTGACCATCATTGCAAGACTAAGGTCAAATGCATGGGGAAATTAGAAAGGATATTATTCAATGAAATTGTTGATCTAGTAGTCAATACAGTTTAAAAACAATCAAGACAGCTTTTGACAATAATGAAAACACACACTGATAAATCATTTATCTATACTTCAATCCATATATAAATTAGATTTATACAAAGATCTGATTTGCTGTATCATTGTGTTTACTTACCTTGATTAATCAATTTTACTCAAAGCTCAGGTCCTACACAAAACTTTCAATGCACATAAAATGCTTGTTCAAATGTATGTTCATATAGAAGACATGATGCAGTATTTCATTACTAATTATCACATTTAGTTCAACCACTAACAAATTAAAAGTCACAGAAGAAGTTTTCATATAAAAAAGAAAAATGTAGATGATCGCAGGTAAAGTTACGTTTGAAACAGTTTGAAATAGTCACGGACTGCCCTAACATAAATGTGCAATTATTAAAAGAGCGGTGTTGATACACCGTGAGTGAGATAGAAATGGGTATGTACTGCACAGTAGAACAATGTGAGCACAAGTGGACGGAAAGGACGGCCCAGTTGGTGGACAAGCAGAAATGGACGAATGGGCACTACAAAAGAAACGCAAGCTGGCGAGCCTCGAAGATGAGGTCTCAATCCAGAGATCAATAACCGCGTTTCCCCTAGCAGATAACTACTACTGCCTTGTAGTTGATTCGGGACAATCAACGCTTGTGAAGCAAACTGTACACAAAACTCGCCGGCAGGCATACCAAGCAGTCACAAAAAAGACTGGTAAACTGGGCAGATGAAGCTCAACAACCCGGGAGGGAAGGTTGTCTAAGGGTAGCTACCCTAAAGAAAATAGCAACCTGCTGCCTTGCAGGTCGGCTGGGGACAGTTCGAGGCGATGAAGAGCGAACCTAGTAAAAGCTGGATAAAACCGGACACATCGCCGAAGGATAATCACCAGAGCTCTACATGGCGCTACATATGCGACAAAATACAATCATGCTAAGGTTGCATGAATCAGATTTCCACATGAAAGCAAAATGTATGTGGAAGTCTTGTACATCAGTCTAAGAGGTGATCGCGCGCTCGGGAAAGAGAGAAATAAAGAGAGAGAGGGAGATGGGGTAATAACTTCCCGGAATAGACAAGAAATAGTAAATACTCCAAAAATCCAAATTTTTCCGAAATTTTTTCCGGGCCCCACTAAGAAAAATGACCATGAACCGCCACTGTATATATATGTATATATATATATATATATATATATATACACTGATTATCACTCCAACACTCACACAGATACACGTACACACACTCATCACATACAGCCACATCACACCCATACACAGACACCACACATATACACACTTACAGTTACTTTGGCAAGCAAATGGTAAAAGCTTCTGGATTGGGACGCTTGCAGACAAATGAAGAAGTACAGCATGGTATTTTACCGTCCAAGCAATGATTATAATCGAATGCGCACTGTCTTGAGCAGATTATTATCCCAGATGGTAGAATAGAAATGAAACATCATGTTAGTTTAATGAAAAAAATTATATATATTAAAGTACAAGTCAACATCTGCTAAAGCAATGGTTCCAAACTTTGCATTACTACGGACCACCTTTTAAATACAGTTTGCTGCCGGGCACCCCAAAATTGTCTATATATCTGAAAGTGAACACGAATGAATTATCTGTGTTTTACAATAGTAAACAATGTCTGCAATTTAACATTTTAATAAACAATACAGAAAACAATAGGTCTATAGAATCAAAAATAAAATACCTACTTACCGCCAAATTTGAATGAATACTTCTATTCTGGGTAGCTCACAAAACTAATTAATTGTCATAATATATTCACATTTACAATAATAATCCAGAAAACTGTCATCAGTTGTTACACAAAATTAACATTTTAATAATGTATCTTGTTCATAGGCTGAATGTGTGGTGGTGCTCTCTGGTGCTCACATTTTTAAATGACATTTATCGAATATACATCATTCTGAATCAGTTTTCCATACTGTAAAATATATTTGTAAGTGTGCCCACAAATTTGGAAGGGACTGTTGTTGAACTGTAATTTCCTGAGCACCATCCGTGGCTATCTCTATGATCATTTCTTCATCTGCAGCTGTGATGCCCTTGCCTAGTCCTTACACGTTAATTGCAAAATGATATATAACTCAGTTTTTGCTTACATCATGAACAGGAACATGTTCACGGGAAAACTATGTTGGCAAATATTTCAAGTGTCGTACAAGAAGTGATGAGTCCTCGTCAGACAAGTCTTCCTCGCAGGAACCAATAAAATTAGATATGTTTAGAAATGTCACAAACGTTTAGTTCGACAGTCGATGATGCCACCATTCTAACTTTTTAATCATTGCTTCGATCTTGTCTAAAATTTGAAAAAAATTGTAACTTTTCCTTGTAGATTAAAGCTGAGCATATTTCAGTGAGTGAATATATTTTTGATAGGTTTACTATCTTACTAACTATGAACAATCGGCCACACGATCATTGATGTGAAATTACCGTTATAGAGGAATATACCTCGTACCTCGGTTCCCTAAAAATGAGACCAAATTTTACCTCGTGATAACCAACAAACTTCACAGTGTAGCAAAAGGTGATAGTGTTCACTTTTTCATATCTTTGTAAAACTGCTAAAAACTTAAGATAAGTGATTGGTTTTGTCTTCAAAAAATTGACACTTTTGATTGATTAGTGTAAGATCGTATTTAGTTTTACAGGCATCTTCTAGAAGTTAATGCTTCCCTGTCTATGCATCAATGGTACCAGGAAAATGTCGGTATGATTTCCTTAATACGTTCTGCAAGTTCAGTAAGCTTCCCTGTCTATGCAGCAATGGTACCAAGTCACTGACGCTATTCTTCTTCTTCTTCTTCTCTCGTACGCCCGCTGTTAATTCATTCGGAAAGTCATGACTCATGATATTGCGCTTCTGACGATTTTTGCATGAGACCTATATTACCTTTTGACATGTATCCTCGATCATATGGACAGCGTTGCCGTCTTCAGAGGTACTTGAAGTTTAGACCCTTCAAGTTTGATTGTTGCAGGAAATCTGTTTTCCTTGTAACTCTTTCTCGAATAGAGTTAGTTAGTCAAGGCATCACGGACGTCTTCTCTATCGGATGTCATGCCTTTGGTGATGTCTTTACGTACGCATCGTAAGATAAACACTTTTTTAATGATCTTTTAGTGTCGTAAATGTGGGCTTGGATCTACGCCAAAGAGCATTAGCCATTTTTGCGCCGATTGGGTGAGATAGCCCCGGTTTAGGGCATTCTCGACTTATAGGGCTTGTCACAGAAACTGTCACCTTCTTTGTATCATTTGCTCTTTTACGATCATTTTTCGCTGTATATTTGGCTTTTATAATATTCGTCAAATGGTATGTCTAAAATATACGCTCTTTTTCTGATTATATGAGATCCATCCGGATTAGGGAACATCTCAGTCATTGAGACGTCTGTGCTTTGGTCGTAAACGATCATATGTTTGCGGTATGCTTAGCATTTATGTGATCTGAGCCATGGTGTTTGGACGTCATCTGTGTAGGATAATCGGCGTCCACAAAGTATTGCTCTTAGCCAATGCTTGGGTTTGAACCAGTCACGCTTTTACATTTTCGTCCTTACTTTTCTATCCACGGTGAGTTTCTTCCTGAGTAGGAGTATGCTTATCTGTTTTTGGGCGTAAGTCGGCACTTGACAATTTGCAAGGATTTAATCAGCTTTTCCCTGCCCCTGGAAACATTTTACTGGAGCTGCGCACAGATATGTTAGAGGATCGCTTCAATCGGCGCTAGCAACGCAACTGAAACTTTACGCTCGCCATCATCACCCACCTCAGTTATTCCGTGATGTTAGTTGGTAATACAACAGTATTTCTTGCTCGTTGTCCCAGTGAGGGCTGTTTTGTTAGGCACTAAACGCAACTTTTAGGATTTGCACCTCGTGCGAGCCTTTACCCAGCAAATCTATGTGGCGCTGAAGCCTTTGGATACGGAGTTTGCCGCAATCTTCCCGCGTGTCGACGATACGTTACAGCGTTTTCAGAAACACTTGCTTAGATCTCTTTGATTCGTTGCGCATAGTTCTTATTTATCTTTGCACAACAGCTTGCACTCTGTTTGCAACCCTTTACTGAGGGGGAATTGGGATTCCTTCACAGATGACTCGAACACTACTGTTTCTTACGTTTTGGATCAGGCGCAAGAAAAACAACGATGCGCAAGGATTAATGGCCGACGCTAATCCCTGCCTCACCTCCGCGTGGTAACTCTGGTAACAGGCGGTAGTTCTTGTCTGATTAAGAGGGCAGGTGTCGTGGGAGAGCTACTCTGAGGTAAGTAGAGATGCAAAGGTAGTCAAGCTGGATGGGATCTGCTAGCAACACAGACGAACGAACTCCCAGAGTGACCATTCATACCGTCTCTCGCAGCCGATGGGAAATACTGAAGGATAAATGTGGAACCGTGTGGGGCGAAGCTTGATTCCACGCATGCTCTCCCTGAACCCTCTGTTGAGCGATGAGTATGCTGGAGTCGAGCTGCAGGAGGGTCTCAACAGGGGCGGAACTCGGGTTCCTATCTCAGTGATGGGGGCACGTATAGTCATCGCAGAGACGTTAACCCACGCAGGGCGAGATTTGAGTCCACGATGTTTTCTCTCTTGAGCCTCTTTCTTGAGCCTATATGTGTGCTGGGACGAGTTGAATCCGCACGTTGGCCCACATAGGCGAGAACTCGGGATCTCATACAGGGGATGGGGGCACGATTATGAGCCCAGAATCGTACAACCAGGCAAACGTGAGCACGGCGAAAAACTTACGTGACGATAAGGCAGGCACCATAAGGCAGGCACTAAAGCGAACACCCACGCTGGCGATGCAAGAGGGCCTGCCGACAGGCAGGCAAGCATGGCACGGCATGTAGGGTAGGCACGGAAGGTAAGGGAAATGTGAGCACGCCGAAACTGATGGTGACCAGGCACCATGGCAGAGCTAGACACACGTTGGCGATGTAATAGTGCGCTCCACCGGAGTGGTAGGCGAGTATAACATGACATGGTACGGCATGCAAGGAAGGCACGGCAAGCAAGAGTGCGTGCGTCCCACCCGAATGTGCAGAACAACTGGGAAGCCCAGCAGAGGTAAAGCCAGTGCGCATTTCCGCTCGCAGGGAACTACTGCTGCCTAGCCTAGCAAAACCGTACAAAAACTGGACGCGGCAAACCAAGGTGTGCACAAACGACCGGTTCCCCTGGCAGATGGCGCACATTGCCCGGGAGGCGCCTGAGTGGTTACCGGGGCCCAAATTTGGGGTGTAAAGAATAGAACAACTGTTACCTGCCACATATGTCGTAAGAGGCGAATAAGGAGGTTTGGCTGAAATCGGATGTATGTGTTCTAAACGTGTAGAAATATATGCGTTTAGGGGCCTACCAAACTAATGTGTGTTGAGAGCCGCGGCAGCGTAGTTGTTAGTGAACTCGCTTCTCAAGGCTGGTGGTCCGGGTTCAGCTCCCATAGTGGGCGTGGAATTTTTCCCGACCGCGACGGTTTTGCAGGTCGACTCCAGCCTCTAACTGGGTACCAGACATGCTCTGGGAAAGTAAAAGGCGGCCGGCGTGATGCTGACCACATCACCCACCGCGTGCCGACGGTCAATGAATAATACAGGCCTAACACTGTATTGCCCTATATACCCCAAGATATGAAAGGGTTCCTTTACCTTTACCTTACCAAACCAATGTGCAACGTATACACGTTCTTGGCAAAGATCAAACATATCACAGAGAGTGATTAAAATTGGTCGTAAAGAACGAACGCAAAGAAGAAGAAGCCCGGGAGGGCAGGCCATCTAAGGGTCGCTGCCCTGAAAGAAAATAGCAGCCTGCTGCCTTGTGGGTTTTGACTGGACAGTACAAGGCTAACGGAGAGCGAACCAAGAAAACGCTGGTTGAAACCGAACACACCACCGAAGGATAAACACCTGAGCTTCAATTGTTACTGAAATCTGTGCATGCACATTCCGTCTTTGATGTTTGGTTGTTTATATATCACAATAGAATTATAAAACGGAAACGATCGTGAGAGTTTCACGTTTGTACTGCTGGTTCTCACAGTGCACATCTTCACAATGGCTCTAGCTTGTCCGGACACAAAGCTCAAATCGGCTCCCTCCCTCAGATCTCCGAGAGTTTTGCCCACGTTCCACTCGGCTCGGACCCTTTTTTGCTCCACGCGGGCCCTCGTCTCTTCCCTGGATGCACCTGTCATTCATTCCTGTGTATCCGTTCAGCTTTTCGCTTCGGTCGGGAGAGATGTGTATTAATAGTCACTCTGGGATTCCGCTTATCTGCGCTATGAGCGGATCTCATCCAATATGATTACATCTGCAACACTTCTTATGCCAGAGTAGCCTTCCCTCGATTCCTACCCGCTTAGCTAGACAATATAGTTTGTCTGTTACCAGAGTCAAAGAATTAGAACAATGCACTAATCTGATATCATGAAATTGTTAATGAAGACTTGTCATTCAGGGCATTTATGTGGTGATTTGCATTCAACGTTGACATCCCAACTACAGAAACGTGTAGTCAGACTTGGCCGATAGATTTGAAATAATGAATGGGAGTTGATAATTTTTCATTTACCAACGTATAGCTGAAATCTATCAGTCATCGAATTCTTATAGATGCACTCAAGATGAGAATGGTATGATCTGATGATGATTTACCTAGCTGATACACTTGACAATCACAGCCACACGCACATACACATGCTGGCAACCCAGTAATGTGACAAATATGCATATATATACGCGCGCATTCATATATAACACACACTTTGTGCAGACACAATTTCAATACACACGCATAGTACATTTTCTAATACACACATACACACATCCGTAGTCATTTCTCATACACACACACTTACACACACTCTCACACACATGTACACACACACAGCCATTCCCCATACATACACATTGCCATTCACCATACATACACATTGTCATTCACCATACATACACATTGCCATTCACTATACATACACACATTTGTCATTCCCTATACATACACATTGTCATTCCCCATACATACACATTGCCATTCACCATACATACACATTGTCATTCACCATACATACACATTGCCATTCACTCACATACACATTGCCATTCACCATACATACACATTGCCATTCACCATACATACACATTGTCATTCACCATACATACACATTGCCATTCACCATACATACACATTGGTCATTCACCACATACACATTGCCATTCACCATACATACACATTGTCATTCACCATACATACACACTGCCATTCACCATACATACACATTGCCATTCACCATACATACACATTGCCATTCACCATACATACACATTGCCATTCAATTATACATACACATTGCCATTCCCCATACATACACATTGCCATTCACCATACATACACATTGTCATTCACCATACATACACATTGTCATTCACCATACATACACATTGCCATTCACCATACATACACATTGCCATTCACCATACATACACATTGTCATTCACCATACATACACATTGTCATTCACCATACATACACATTGCCATTCCCCATACATACACATTACTGCCATTCATCATACATTGGCCACATTGTCATTCACCATACATACACATTGCCATTCCCCATACATACACATTGTCATTTACCATACATACACATTACTATTCCCATACATACTAAGTACCATTCCTCCATGCACATCCATTGTCATTCCCCCATTCGTATTCACATTGGCATTCCCATACACACCATTATCATTTTCTCTTACACACAAACTACACATATTATCACAAACACATACACTTACACCTTTCAGAGGATAGCATAGAAATCCTTTATCAGAGGAACCCATATTTATGCACCTTGGTGCGCTACTGCAGCACGACTTATCAGATGTGCACGATTGTTCATGGAACACATTGTTTTTCTTTTTCTAGATTCAGACAACAATGACACTGTTTTAAATTAGAAAATGAGCATATGTATAAAAGTACATGTGAGCATCTTATTGAGAAATATAACATGTGTTGTGACCCTCAGTGGTGTATTCTCCATACGTGCTGAGTGTGCGGCGCACACCTATACCAGTCAAGAAGGACAATATATATAAATACAGTAATTATTATGTTTCAGTTTCAGTTTGGTAATATCTTCATTGCACTCCGGACATGTCCAGGTGCTTATGCCTCCTTTGCAATGTTCTAACAGCGCTCAGCGACTGACCGTACGAGTTGGATTTTGATTGATGAGCCTACTTGTATATCTGTCGTAATGTTCTTTCTTGTTACTCAATCTTCAAATCCAGCCCCACAATCTAGTATAGTTGACGTAGATTGGTTTAGATGAAGCTCTTTTCTGCTGCCACGCTCTATGAAGGCGTTCAAGATGACAGCTCTGTCTCATTGGCTGGCTCCTCTGATATAGCGGCAGACCCAGCCAGCTCGTCTGATCTCTCATTGCCGCCGATTATCATGTGCCCTGGAACGGAGACAAGTGTAATTCTGCAAATTGTTGACTCCTGCAGTGATTCAGTCCATTGCCTGCGCACCGAACTGGTGTCCACCTTTCGGATCATACTCAATGAGTCACTCAGAATGCACGCATGAGAGTAGTTTTGTGACTCTAGCCAGAGTAGACATTGGTCACCGCCAGTACCTCCATTGTCATACTGCTTGTTGTCATACTAAATGCACCACTGGCTTCATTGACTATTCTGCCACATGAGTTTGCAGAGAAGATACATGTAGACTTTTCGTGACGAACTACCGATCCATCCGTGTAAATCACAACGGCGTCTGCATTGCAGTTTTCATTGATGCTCCATTTGACGTCTGCATCCAACGCCGCGGGATTTCCTCTGCAACCTTTGTCAAATTTAGTGATGGCTGAAAAAAGTGTTCCAGTATATTGGCGGTATCCATTCTTCCCCATAGTCAATATTATTGAGCCCGCATACCAGCTGTACAGTATCTGCGGTACGGCCAGCACATGACTTGCCTCGCTTTAACCGATTTCCACCACTGGTGATGAGCTGTTCATGCAATGGGTGATCCTTTTTGTCATTTACTTGCCAATTATTATGTTAAGTATAGAAAGCAATATTTAATAGGCAGTATTTAGTAGAGTAGCTTATAAGTAGCAGTCTATTGTCGAATTTAAAACATCTCTGGGAACGTGTTATCATATGCATTGTGTCTTTTCTTTTCTTTCATCATTTAACTTTATATAAGTGTTAGGGTGGTGGTGCGTGTTATCACATGCACTATGTCTCTTTTCTTCTTTCACCATTTACTTTGATATAAGTGTTGGGGGTAGAGTTGTGATCTTGAGGTGTTTGTTTCAAGTCACAACCGTCACTCCATCTTTCACGTGGTATTCCTCTTGCTTTGTACTCGTTATACTTTTTCTCCGTGGCTCTCTTTGAATAGTATATGCCAGGGTATTCTTGTCAGGTGTCCAAACCATTTAATCTGTTGTTCTTTATGAATTGCATGACTGGTTTCACATTCAGCATTATTCTGATTTCTTCATTTCTAATTTTGCCTCTTATTGTCACACCTGCAGCTGTTCTAAGACACCCATCTCCGTCATTATGATTTTTCACCCATTAGCTGCTGTTATTGGCCATCTTTGACACTGGTAACATAATGTTGGTCAGAAAAAGCTTTCATATAAGATTAGCTTTTAGCTTTATCGGTATCTCTGTATGACAATACCGACATAGTACTTGTTAGCTTTTTGTGCATCGATTGTTGATTTCGCTATCGATACTTCCGTCTGCGGTGAAAATTACTATTAAGCATTTGGCCTCAATGGTGTGTTTTATTTGGCCTCAATTGTGTGTTTTATTTCTAAGTTCCGGAGTTTTATTGTAAGGTTTTCTGGTTGTTTAATTATTGATATTGTATCTGCCTTTATGTATTTGCTTTTCTGTTGTACTTCTCCCCTTGATGTTAATTAAGCTCAAATGGTTCTAGAGAGATTCTTCATTTTCTGCAATCAGTACTTTGTCGTCTGCAAATTAAAGTTTTGAAACATTATTTTTTTCCTCTATTCCTGCTTCTCTACTTATGTCGTCCATGTATGTTATAAACAGCAGTGGGGAGAGCACACATTAGTCTTACCCTTGAATTTACTATGACAGTTTTTGATGTTTCTTGGTTTGTGTTCTTATGTAACTTTTACTTGAAATGTGTATGTTTCCAGACCTTGATGAGATGTTTACTGATGACATATTTTCTTAGACAATCCCATAGTTTGTTTCTATCGACTCTGTCAGATGCTTTTTCCTGATCTATGAATGCCACACTACAGGTCTTGTTGTGTTCTATTGCGCTTTCTGTCAGTTGTGTTAATGTGAATATTGCATCTGTGCAGCTTTTATTTCTTCTGAAACCCATTTGTGCTTCTGAGAGCGAGTTCTTCAATTGTTCATCTATCTTCTTTTCAATTATCTTAGCATACATTTTTCCTATGTGACTTAGTAGTGAGATTCCCTTATAGTTATTACATTCCTTCTTTCTGCCTTTGTTTTTCTAAATTGGTGTGATTATTGCTGTTTGCTAATCTTCTGCGTATTCAGCCTCATGCGACTATGAAGATTTGTCTAACTCATTTTGCTCCTGCATCGTGGGTTAGATGAATCTTCCAAGTCGCATGTGATAGCTAAGAAACACCGGAAGATTGGCAAACAGCAATAATCACAACCATTCATGGTATGCGATTTCGATATTTTAGTACTTAAGAGTTGCGACACTTGACTTCGAAAATCACTCTGTAGTTTCCGTCTCAACGCGTGCTCATTAGGAATCTACAGAGTGTTCTCCTCGCTCCCCCCGCCCCTCTCTCTCTCTCGATCCCCCAGGGGTGTACAAGATAAATGCAGCCCATTTACAAATCCACACAAAAGTTAACCTATTCCGTTGTGTCTATTTACTATTTAAACCGGTTTTGACTAGCTCAACCTACGTAACAATTGCTTCATCGCCATCCTTCCCGCACCAATTTCACACTGTCACACAACCTGATCTATACTACGTCATAACTGAACCTTCTCATTTTCATATATATATATATGCCAGATTAGCTCCATTCTCAGGCTGCTTTTATCTTGAACACCCTGTATATCTAGCGCAACCATATTTTGTAATGCGATCGAGTGGAGAGATTCAGACAGGTTGTGGTTTTGTATAGAGAATGCATGCGGGGGAAGGAAGATCAGCACTAACAAATGAAGGGATTGGAGTTTTAAAAGACGTTTATGGAAGAATGTTCAACTATTTAAACAATAACTTGTTGTACTTTGTTATCCGGATGAGCTCTGCAACACGACTTACTCCAGTTTTTAGTTGAAAATGATCTCAGTTTCGTTTTTTAAGAAGTGTTCAAACTGGCAGAAATGATCTTGACTATTCCAGAAACCACTGAGTCTGTTGGAAAGGTCGTGTTCAGCATTAAAGTGGACTCAACATTTGCTGCAGATCTACCAAGGGCAAGGAAAAGACTCTCCAATATTAGTCATTTGTAGACCGGCAGCGAAAGATTCAGACTATCGTACTTAAACTCAAGTTTTTCTATTTTCTATAAATGTGAATACTTAATAACAAAGGAGGACGTTGTTAATGCACTCAAAGCAAGTCACAGCACTGCCCAGGGCATGATGGTGTCCAATATCATCACATGAAGCAGCTTGACGAGACTGTTATTAATGCAGTTGTGATAGATTAACAAAAGTGTACATAATGCTGTAGTATCCGGTATCGATTTACAGCAATTTACGACCGCGCCATAAAGATGGGAAGGATCCCAAATTGCTTAGCAGCTAGCGCATACTCATCTTACAAAAATGTTTATGGCAAATTGCTAGAAAACATTGTGATACAGAAAGGTAAGCTGGCCACATCATCCCTAAGCATTTAGTAGCTACCGACCAATGAATGGAACATGGGACAATACTGGCACATTTGTTTATGATGTTTATGAAGGCTTCCAATCAAGCTAGAGACTGTTGCTGTGGCCATCGATTTGGAGTGGATGCTTATAACAAGGTGATTTTTTCAATAATTGCAGCTGTTCTTTTTTGCTTACATGTGAGGTTAATCTTTGACTGGTAAACTGGATAGCTGCTTCTTTAATGGAGAGAACCGTTGCACTACGTTTATGAACATGGACTTTGGATCCTGCACGTAAATGCTCGGGATTACCAGGTTCTCCTCTATCCCCGTGTTGTTTAATATTTACACAGTAAAGTCGTAGCTAAAATTCAGCCAACCGGGTTGGGTCAGACATTGACATTTGCCGATTATATATTAATATAAAGGACTGGAGCAGATAGATGAGAGATGGTCGACGAGACCAGAAAACATTGCATACCATCTCGCATTGATGTAGGAGAGTCTCGCTCTCAGGTTAATCCTGAAAAGCGTGTATGTTGTAGTAAGTAAAAAGAAAGTAAAGAAACCCTTTCATACCTCAGGTATATAGGTCATCACAGTGTTAGGCTTGTATTTTTCATGTGGTCAGCATCACGCTGCCGCCTTTACTTTCCCAGAGCATGTCTGGTATCCAGTTGAGGCTGGGTCGACCTGAGAGCCGTCGCGGTCGGGAAAATTCCACGCGCATTGCGGGAGCTGAACCCAGAACACCAGCCTTGAGAATGTTGTGGTGCTCTTTGAATAATTCCATAGCCAAGTCTGATCTTTGATGATCGCTGATGATCATACCATCGAATGCAGCAGTGACATGCTGCGTTATCTTGAATAACCTTGATCGTAGTCTATCTTTCAAACACCATGATGAACAGACGATACAACGTTGCAAGCGTGATCTTGCGGCTCTCACAGTTATGGTAGCCGCACACCTTGAGAAGAGAGTACTTGTCCTTGTATTCGATCAACTGGTTACGTCCTTGGTAGATTACGCACTCGGCATTCGCACGATATCAAGATCACAATGTGAACGACTTGAACGTGTTCAAAATGAAGATATATGTATATTCCTGGGCTGCACTAGACATGTTTTAGAGTGAGGCCAGGGAAGCCTATAAACATAAAAGGATGGTCAGGCTGGTAACTCATACTTCTGCTCTTCATCGGATGGTAAACACTGACATACTCCAGATGAAGATGTAGCTGTCAACAAATCTGAATAGCTTTACACACGGCCCATTTCAGAGGCGCAGAACTGGACAAGTTAGGTTTTTGCACACGACACACTGGTATGCAAGCAAAATGGAAGGAAAGTAGTAGAGAAGAAAATGAGTCACCATCAAGATAGCAGCAGTTGTTTTGAGGATTGAGAAACTTGATAAGAATTGAAGAAAATATTATATTTATCTTTGGGGAAGCCAAGAAGAGAGAGGTGGTTTTAAGTGATTGAGAACACTTGATAAGAATTGAAGAACACAGATATTTACTTTTGGGGAAGACAAGCATAGAGAGGTTGTTTTGAGAAAGTAGTTGTGAAGGAGAACATGTAAGTTCATGAAACATTGTTTGAGGGCATTCATAGAGACATTGTTTCGTGCTGTGAGCTGACATAGTTCTCAGACTTATTCATTAGTCTGTATCTGTGATGTGTGACAAAAATGTTGCACTTTGTAATAGAACAGTTTTTATGAGTACTAGCTTTAGTACTTAGTATAACACGAATCATACTACATAAATTTGAATGCCATTTTGTCAGATCCACATCTCGACCACTTCCATCGATTTTATTGTCAGTGTGCTTAAATGGTCATATGTAAACAGGTGACCGGTCCTGACCAACTACGATGCGATTTTGGAACTGAACCAAATAGAGTGACGGCTTTAACCACTCCTACGTGGGAACCAGTTATTGAATCGAACAACTTAGCAGACCAGGAGTTAGAGTTGAGTAGCGACGTTCCTACTCTGACGAGGAACATCTGACATAGGAACTAACGAGATGAATTCCAGGAGTCCAGGGGACATGATGAAGAATGGTCCCCCCCTCCCCCACAAAGGTGGAGTCTCTACGTTGATTCATCGCTTTACGTAAACGAGCAGAAATACTGAACAATTTTATGACAATTTCAGTTCTAAAAGAACGAATGCTATGTCCCGCAGAGTAAATGACCGCACCAAAAAAATTGCCATCTACCAGACAAGAGTCCATAAGTACGAAAATGAAAATGAAGGGATGAGACGTGCATCCACAGCAGAGAATTGGGCACACATGGGGCAAAACTTGGAGCCCTGAGCCCGGGTCGGGCTGCGTGTCAGGACAGTCCAAGGCAAGTGTCTCTTAAAACACTATTACGTATCATGTCGATACACGGGAAGATTGGTAAACTCGTATCAAAGGCTTAGCGCAGGTACATTTCACCGAGTAAGGTTGACCGAGCGCAAATTCTTAAGTTGCGTTTTAGTGCTTAACGAAACTGCCCTCCCTGGGACAACTGAACAAGTTACTGTTTCATAAATAACTAACATCCCCGGAAGAACTGAGGTGGATGATGCCAAACGAAAATGTCCTCCATGGGAAAACCGGGCAAGGTATTTTGTAATTAACAACTAACATCCCCGGAAGAACCGAGGTGGGTGATTCCTAAAGGGACTGCCGTCTCAGGGACAACTGGGCAATGTACTTTTGCATTTACAAGTAACATCTCCTGAAGAACTGAGATGGGTGATGTTGGCGAGCGCAAATTTTCAGTTGCGTTGCAGTGCCGATTGAAACGACCTCTAAAATATATGTGCGCAGCCCTCAGCCAAGTGTTTTCTAATAGGAAAATGAATAGTAAAACCTTTACAAATTGCCAGGTGCCGAAATGCGCCCTAAACTATTGAGAATACTCTACCATAAACAAACTCACCGCGGATAGAAAAGAGGCTAATAATGCAAAGGAATGAAAGGTAAAACCTCAGCATTGGCTACGGACAATACTTTTCGGACGCCGATCATCCTACACAGAGTAAGATGACGTCCAAATACAGCCAACATATTATCGTTTGTTTGACAAAGCACATGCGTCTCCAATGACCGAGAATGTTCATAATCTGGAACGAGCTCATATAGTCAGAAAGACCGCATATTGTAGACATTCACTTTGGCAAAGATCACAAAACCCCAAATCTACGGGGAAAAATCATCGGAAAAGAGCAAATGATACAAGAAAGGTGACTATAACTTGTGACTAAAACTATAGGGTCGAGAATGTCTCCTAAACCGGAGCGATCTCACCAGTCAGCGCAAAGTAAGCTAAAGTTTTTGGTATAGGTCAGAGCCTACATTTACAGCACTAAAAGCTCATCAAAGAATATTTTACGATGCGAGGGGAAAGGGCCTCCAAAAAAGCAAAAAGG
>JADZMA010001026.1:0-26353 GCA_020796225.1 Arion vulgaris
TTGTTGTTAAATATTCTAATAAATGTTGGCTTTCTTCTCCAGCCTGCTCTACCTAATTTTAAACATAATGGTTTTTTTATACGTACTCAGCTTAGCAAAGAGGCATACGTTTTATCGTTCATCTCCGATGGAGCAGATTTACTCTTCCGTCTACATTGAAATCGGGGGATCTCTGGAGAAATGCAATGGATCCACGAAGAATCGAACAAATTACCTTTGAAACGAGATGCGACGGCTAGCCTCTACACCAGAAAATCAATAATAAACATACCTGTAATTTGATCATGTCTCCTCTCTCACCTGCATTTTCCATGCTATTTTTTTTTTAATTTTTTTATTTATTTAAGAAGCATGAACTAGCTCTTACTGCTCGGGGTCATGGACATCGTAACCCTTCGGCTCAGTGCCACGAACACGTAGTCTATAGAATATGTGGCTTTTCTGCAGTTCTGTGAATTGAACCCGCCTCCCCAGAAGACTTGTCACCCGTAGTCAACGCGCTGAACACGCTGGAGCAGACGGGCATTTCCATGTGATAAAACTGCATGCACCTGTGCGCCACTACGACTGGGATCAGAAATTGTTTATTTGTATATTAAGACACTAATATCAAACCTCAATTATTATCAAATATATTTTTATTACAAACATCATCCCGCTTTGATATTGGTGTATCATCTATGCATTATTCTAAGCTCTGTATCACTTTAGTGATTGCAGGGCCCAAATTTCAGGTGTAAAGAATGAACCACTGTTACCTGCCATGTCGTAAGAGGCGGCTGGAGGTTTGGCTGAAATCGGATGCGTGTCCTTGTAGAATGCTAACCCGAAACAAATGCTTGCAGAAAACGGATACCAGGCCGTATGGCTTTTATAACATCGATTATGGCGGTATACAAATAACCGGATGTAGTAGCAGAAGTAGCAAATGCTGCAGACCCCCTTCGGTGGGCCCCGCGCCTCTGGGAGCCTCGCCTATGTGACAGAGCTAAGCTGTCACTGGTCATAAACAAGGAACCAAGGTTGGGAGGTGGGTAATAATATCCCCATCCCCTTTCATTTCTTATTTGCAGGTTAGGACCAAGGTGATGTTTACTCAATTTCGGACTTGGGTGGGTGGTCACATT
The DNA here is from genome assembly GCA_020796225.1 of Arion vulgaris. Lineage (NCBI taxonomy): Eukaryota > Metazoa > Mollusca > Gastropoda > Stylommatophora > Arionidae > Arion > Arion vulgaris. The sequence continues at coordinate 1,128 of JADZMA010001026.1, forward strand.
GAGCTCACTAACAACGTTACAATTTTACTTTTTTGTTTAGGGTGTCGCGTTTTTGCACACGTTTCTAATAAACAAAACGTGAAAGCTTGAACAAAAAGACCATTAAATTCTACTCATAACCAGTTAAAGAGTTTCTGTTTCTTCAGCAGTTTTTGCGCGCAAACTGGTTTAAAATAAATGCAAGTGGTCAGTTTTGAAAGAAGGATTTGACGAATGGAAAAACACAAATAATTTGTTCAAAAGACATGAAGAAAGCACCTCCCATAGACAAGCGATCATTTCGCTGTTGGTTTGCAAAAAAAAGGATGCGTGTGTCGATTCTCAACATATGGAAATTGAGACCGAACAAACATATTGGCGGACACTTTTAGAGCGAATTACTTCAGTTATCCAATTTTAGCAGAACGATGTTTGCATTTCGGGATAGTGATGAAACTATTTTTCACCTCATAATGGAAATTATTTAGGTTTGTTGGAATTAATAGTCAAATTTGACATTTTTTGGCTCAGCATATAAATACTTATGCAAATAAAGAAAAAAAGACATACATCATGCTCTCAAGCAACATGTGAGAATTTATCCATCTGATTGCATCAAGCTTGCTTGATCATTTATTTACGAAATTAAGAAATACCAAGTACTATTCATGGACTCTACTCCAGACATTTCGCATGTTGACCAACTCACTCTAATAATTGCACTATGTCCTACCATCTGGACCAGTGGAAAGGTTTGTGAAGTTCTTGGATGTGGAAGGTCATACTGCTGAACAACTCGCCCAAAGAAGTTATGATTTTTAAAGAAAAATGGCATTGATATCAAAGACTGTCGTGGTTGCTTCTTAGCAGTACCAGCAACATGAGTGGGAAATGCCACGGCTTACAAGCACGCATTGAGAATACATAAGTACATCAAAATACTTTTCCCTGCTTTGCACATTCACTGAATTTGGTTGCTAAGTGTGCTGCAGAATGTTGTATAGAAGCATCCATTTTTACGATTTTGTTGAAAGCCTCTGCATTCTTTTCCGCGTCCACCTATCGATGAGGCATTCTTACAAAAGCACTGGAAGATACAGGTTTAAAACTCCCGACTTTGAAGAGACTGTCCGGACACAGGTGGTCTGCCGAGCTGATGCGACAAAGGCACTTTTATGTGGTTTTACCACTATCAAGCAAGTTTTGGATGACATCTCAAATAACATGGATCAAAAGGTAGAGTGTCGTAATCAAGCGGTAATGGGCCTAGTTTTGGGAGATGAGTAAGTTAGGAAACAGGAATAGTGACCATGTTGTAGGGCAGGAAATTCTAGAGCGTTTGCAAGCGTCTAGCGCTTCATTACAATCACGAATATCAAGACATAACACAGGATATGCTCTTTATGAATCGTTACTGTAACATTTTTCGGCAACAATAGGGCCTACATTTCAGATATTGAGGCCAAAGTCAAAATCCTGACTGACTGTCAAAATGTCAGCAGCAAACTTCAAGACGACGCAACGAAATACCAAGTACGACGATTTCGGCAGCTCTACTTCGCTCGATGAAGTTGTAAAGAAAATCAAACACACAAAAAAATTTGAAAATCAGGTATTTATTGTTATAATTGATAATGTACTCTCTGCCTTAGTTAAACGCATGAAAGCGTACCATAGAGTGACTGGTATATTTGGAATACTTTGGCAGTTAAAATCTCTTGCAGCAGAAGAGATCTTGAAAAGATCTCCAAATATTGTTAGCTCTTACCAAGAGGATTTGGAAAGTCTGAGCGGCGAACTGTGGAGTTCGCTGAACTGCCCAAGACTAATGCTAGCTGCTGCTATTAGCAACGAAAAGCATGAGGCTCTTGAACTGCAATTTTATAAACTTATAATGGAAAATTTATTAGAGTCGTGTTTCCCAAATGTAGAAATAGTCTTACAAATTTATTTGTCTTTAATGATTGCTAACTGCAGCGAAACGTTCTTTTTCAACATTTATAAGCGTATAAAAGTGAGTTAAGAACATGATGAGACAAGATCATCTACATAACCTCGCCTGAACATTGAATGTAACTTACTTAAAGAAATTGATTTGTCTAGTATTATCTCTAAATGGGCTCACATTAAATCGAGACAAGTTTGTTTGTAAAAGTTGTATTTTATTATTTATTATCATACAAAACTAGGGGCCCCGCTTTAAAATTTGCTACAGGCCCCGCGCTCGCCTAATCCGGCACTGCTCACAATGAGGAATGGGATAACGGATTCTGTGGTCGCCAATCTGCCTCGGAGATTTAGCCACGCAGTAAGAATGTCAGACTTACGATCACGAGGGTGACCAAACTTGCAGGAAGGTAGGCACAAATGGGAAGCAGAAGTCATGAATTATATCCTGGGAACTGCCGTAGTATGCAGACTTGAGAAGAAAGGGGTGATCCGCCACTGGCGTCAAGACAAACTGTATGGCGTATTTGATAACCTGGGACAGACTGTCTTTATTAAAATCCGAAATCCCAATCCTAGTGAGAACACTGAAGAAGAATATTCTATATGTCGTTCCAATTGCTTTCATTTAAGTGTTCACTCTCCAAGTATGAGTTTGGTTAATGATATATCAAGCGTTGTAGATATCACTCAACATCAAGGTTTAATCTCAAAGTATCATCAAAATTGTAATGTTTGATATGTTCATTAAATCACAGTTGATGCTCGTTTGATGACGTCAGTGTTGTTCTAGTACAGAAAATGTCAACGATAAAATGCAATACAGATTTCTACAAGTATAAATAGTCGAGATTATTTCTGTTCGGCTTCATACAGACATGAATAGGTAAGCTGGTATGTTCTTCTATGTGTTCTATACTTATTTCTTCATATTATTTCTATATTCTTCAATGTGTTCTATATGTTGTTCTATGTGTTCTATATGTTCTTCTATGTGTTCTATATGTTCTTCTGTGTGTTCTATATGTTCTTCTATGCGTTCCATATGTTCTTCTATATTATTTATATGTTTTCTATATGTTCCATATGTTTCTTCTATGTGTTCTATATGTTCTATATGTTCTTCTATATGTTATTCTATGTGAAACCATATATGTTCTTCTATGTGTTCCTATATATTTCTTATTTATGTTCTATGTTCTTCTATGTGCTCTATATGTTCTTCTATGTACTCTATATGTTCCTTCTATGTAATTTCTATATGTTTCTATGTATTCTATATGTTCTTATGTGTTCTATATGTTCTTATATGTGTTCGATATGTTCTTCTATATATGTTCTATATGTTCTTATTATTTATGTTCTATATGTTCTTCTGTACTCTATATGTTCTTCTATGTGCTCTATATGTTCTTCTATGTGTTCTATATGTTTTGCTATGTGTTCTATATGTTCTTCTATGTGTTCTATATGTTATTCTATGTGGTATATATGTTCTTCTGTGATCTATGTTCTTATATGTGCTCTATATGTTCTTCTATGTATTTCTATATGTTCTTCTATGTGTTCTATATGTTCTTCTATCTGTTCTATATGTTCTTATTTATGTTCTATATGTTCTTCTATGTGCTCTATATGTTTTTCTATGCGTTCTATATGTTCTTCTATGTGTTCCATATGTTCTTATATGTGCTCTACTTGTGTTCTTCTATGTGTTCCATATGTTCTTATATGTGCTCTATATGTTCTTCTATGTATTTCCATATGTTCTTATATGTGCTCTATATGTTCTTCTATGTGTTCTATATGTTATAACCTAGTCTAAATTCTTATGTGTGTTTAAAACGCTGACGATAGCCGCACATAAGGCTCAGGTTCTAGGCGCCCGTGTGATGTCGTGGTACGAGAGGAAGCAAAAAACTGTGACCTACAAGGCATGTCGTAAGGAGGCGACTGAGGTAGGGACTAAGGAAGCTACCATAGAAAATAAAGAGGTATGTGATAGGATGTACTCAGCCTGTCTGTAGGTGCATAAGCACACCGTAAATCGCTCTTAGGCTCCAGATCACATATAGATGACACCGAGTTGTTAACAAGTGATCGATATCCAGCGTTTAAAGAGGAAGAAGTATGTGTTCTATGTTACTTCTTTTTATTCTATGCTCATGTATATGTTCTGTATATATATCTCTCTCGATCCCCTCAGACCAATGTACCAGACCTCCCATAAATTCTATGAAATCTGATTCTTGTAGCCTTAGCATTGGTGTGTTTTTACGTCACATCTTCAGGTGAGGCATTCAGAAATATTAATCTTATGAAAAGAGGCATTATAAGCAGTGCAAAATGTTAAACATGGGCTAGGAGTCTGTTATGACCAGTACTGAGGCGGAGTATGGTAACTGTTTACTCCAGGACAGACCGTAATTACCCACCACTGTTTGTTCCGGGTGGTCCTTTGATCATTTTTATTGTACTGCCAGCCGATGGTTGTCCTGGCGCCTCCTCATAGCTGATCTCGTGATCAGTCTGCGGTAGTCGCCCACCTGCTTTCGCTAGCCTGTCAGCTTCCTTATCCACTGTATTACCGTGCGATTTAGTGAGTTTACTAGTACGCAAGATCACTTTCAGTTCATTGTGTTCAGTTTTGGCTGTGCTTTGTAGGGCTGTGATGACCGATGAGCATCGAGTGAATATCACGAGTTTATTGTGCGAGCGCTTCTTTTCTCTAGGATCATTTGGGCTGCTGATCTTAGCGCCTCTGCCTCTGCCCGGTAGTTGTTTGAGAACTTTCCGGTGGCAATCGATTTTGTGACCTTCTCATTCTTTGAGAGTTTAAGCACTGTGTTAATATTCAATGCTTCCCTTGTGGACCCAAGAGAACATGAGTGGGCAGCTCTGAAATCATGATTATGTATTAATGTTTATTCACAGAACTTAGGTTTTGAAGAACATCTTTTCACTTTGTCTACGTCCAAGAACAACACCAAGCATGAGCTCTCTGCTAAATGGACTGATATTAGCAATCTTGATATCCTTCTGTGCAGAGTTAGTATTTTATGGATATAAATTGTCATAATAATGAATTTGTCTACACTTAACTCTTACACCGGCAAGCCAACTAACGCAATCTGAAAACACAAATACTACAGATAAGCCATCTCACAAACCTAAAAACACATTAAAAAAATAAACAAAATTATTTACACGATCAATTTGCACTACCTGTGTATGAGATGTTGCATGTATAATATAACGATTAATTTATACAATTGAACTTTTTGAACTGTGTACATTTTGATGTGTAAACTAATACGTTGTTGCTTAATATAAGAAATCTATAGCAAATTATGAAAAGGTACCCAACACAAATATTATTTATCTCTAAATTTGGTTATTGGTTATTGGTTGTTAGTTGGCCCAATTTCGTCAACGTCAGTGCGCTTCGGGCAACCCATAGATGCCATCCCTGACAGATATCGAAGAGTATGCATACTGATAGTTTCCTGTGGCTCGCTGTTTAAACAGACTCCTATCTGCCCTTCAGGCATCAGTTCTACTTGTACAACGTGTAATTCCAAGCTGTATAAATCAGTGGATTGATTCACCATCTATTTTAGTGTCTTCATTCAGCAGGCAGCATGAAGAGACTGAAGAACATCCTCCTTGATACTCATAGCATTTTGCGTGGTACTCAAAGCATTGTGAGCAAACACTTCATCTCTGTCGTATTCGTTTTCTTTGGTGTTTCATGTCAGTGTCCATGTTTATTTTGACATGACATAATACAGGGACAAAGATTGTATTGGCACAATGCACTTTTAGTATTTATGTTGAAATGTTTGCATTTCAAAATTAGTACCATTGATACATTTTAATTCTCTCCGTCACAAGTACTGCATTATGAAGAGAGCATACTTATCATACGTTTCATCATTCTGTTATACATAACATTTTCAGATTGGAATATCTTCATTGCACTCAGGATTCGAACCAACGACCTTTATGGAAGAGCTTAACCATGTCCCAGAGACCCTGTCTGTCAGTAAATCTGTCTATCTGTTTTTCTAATCTATTGCTATGTTTGTCTATCATGATATGTTTTAGTTTGGAATTTCCACATTGCACTCCGGATATTCCCGAAGTGCTGATCTCCCCTTCACCAATATCTCAACAGTAATCAACAACTGATAGTACCAGGTCGTTGTTGTTGAGGCTACTCATTTACCCGTTGTGCTGTTCTTTTCTTGCTACTCAGTGTTTCAAACCCAGCTCCTACAATCTAGTAGTTGAGGTGTATTGGTTTAAATGAAAATCTACTTTGCAGCCACACTTTCTGAGGGCGTTCAAAATATCAGCAGCTCTATCTGACTGGCCTCTGATATAGTGGCAGAGCCAGCCAGCCTGTCTGCTCTCTCGTTGCCAACGACACATGTACCCAGAACGAAGCTAAGTGTAATTCTGCAAATTGTTGATGTAGCAGTGACTCAATTCACTGCCTGCGCACTGAACAATCTACACTCAATAAATCACTCAGAATGAACACATGAGTATAATTTTGTAACTCCAGCCAGAGTAATGCCTAAGTCACCACCAGTATTACAATTTTCATGCTGCTTGTTGTCATACTGGTACGCAGTGTCCTGTATCAGTATAACGCGGAGAGGCTTACACAGAAGGCTCATGCCGGCCTTTCATGATGAACAACCGATCCGATCCATCCGTATCAATCACAACGTCACCTTCAATGCAGTTGTCATCAATGATAGCTTAAACATCTGTATCCAACGCCATGGGATAACTTAACATTATGAAGAGAGAATAATTATCATATATTTTCATTATTCTGTCACAGTGTTCAGGGCCCAAATTTGTGGTGTAAAGGAATAGAACCCTGCCTACACTTAAGTCGTAAGAGGCGACTAAGGAGGTTTTGGTTGAAAGCGGATGCATGTCCTAAACGTGTAGAAGTCTATGCGTTTAGGGGCCTACAAACCAATGTGCAACGTATGCGTTCTTGGCAAGGTCAAACATATCACAAGGAATGATTAAAATTGGTGGTAAGAACGAACGCAAGAAGAAGAAGACACGCAGAATTGTTATGAAAAGAGAGAATACTTATCATATATTTCATCGTTTTGACATATTCATAACATTATGAAGTAGCATACTTATCATATATTTTCATCGTTTTTGTCATACATAACATTATAAATAAAATAAAATATGACTTTTTTTTTTATCACATTAAGCACGAGAATCGGAGATGGAAGAAGGAAAATTTCGGTGTGGTGACTCGGGGTTTAGGTCCATCCCCAATGCCACCGAGTACACATAATGCTAACATTTACAACTTTCTTCAATGAGGTTCCCAAAGTCTATTTGTTTCACTTTAAAGGTTCTGGAGATTCAAGAATGTGGCTGATTCTCGATTCTGTTTCAACGACTGGATTTAATGTCACATGTCACATGTCGGAATTCAGGCTGATCGTGGCTGTGACCAGACTATTTCGCCATTAATAGATATTTTTAAACAAGCAATGTCCTCATTAATGATTAGAGTTAAACCTAGCAATGTCCTCATTAATGATTAGGTTAAATCTGTAATGTCCTCGTTAATGATTACATTAAACCAAGCAATGTGCCCATTATTGATTAAGGCTAAAGCAGACTTTCTCGCCATTGTTGCCTATGTTAAACATTAGATGAAGTTCAGAGATAAAGTTAATATTACATCAATGTAATGTGAATTAGAATCTAAATAATATAACACGTTCAGACAATTTATATAAACAAGAACAATTTTTCTAATATTTCAGATTAGTTAATAGTTCTATCAAGAAACAAAGCTATATGACATTTAAATCTGATGAAATTTTTGTGAAATTGTATACATCATTAAGTTTTTGTATCTGTATTATGTGACTCTGCGCACTGCAAGGACTGACAATGATGATGATAATGATGTTGAGACGGTGATCAGAGCAACTATAGACATGTCCAGGTGCTACGATGATAGTCCTCATAAAACTGATAACTTATGATGTAAACATCGCAGCCAGTACATTACGATTCATCGTTACGTTGACCAGTAGGCTGAGTCATCGTCACGTTGACCAGTACATCACGAATCATCGTCACACGTTGACCAGTAGGTTACTGAATGCATTCTAAGAGCGAAACGATTATTTTGGTCGAACAATTTTTTTCAGAAAAAGAGAACGATCTCAGCTATTTAAAGATTTTATTGATTTGTATCAGAAATTGTGTAGGTAATATTGTCAATAGTTGTATAAGTGAATCGATAACAGAAGATTTCTGTTTGAGATCAATTTGAAATAAATTCTGTTAAATGAAATAGAATCCTGTTAGATGAAATAGAATCCTGTTAGATGAATTATAATCCTGTTAAATGAATTGCCGCAATCCTGTTAGATGAAATATAATCTGTTAGATGAAATAATAAAGATATCAGTATGATCAAATAAGATAATGTGTTGTTATATTTGTGTGTGTGTGTGATCTGTCTGTCTTTCTGTCTGTTTGCCTGTCTGTCTGCCTACCTGCCTGTCTGTCTACCTACCTGCCTGTCTATCTATCTTACTCAGTATAGAACAGGAAGGAAACAAGTCAAACAAGCGTTCAGAGAATAGCCGCATCAGTTCATTATTAATTGATGAGCCTACTCTTATATCTGTTGTGTTGTTCCTTTCTTGTCACTCAATCTTCAATCCCAGCTCCTGCAATCTAACGATCGACGTGGATTGGTTTAGAAAGGCTTCATCGCGGCCACACTCTATGAGGTGCTCGAATCTCGGATCTTTACTTAATGACTAGCCCCTAGAATAGTGACAGAGCCGGCCAGATTATCTGCTCTCTCATTACCAGCACCCATGTGCTGAAGCAGATAAGTGTGATTTCTGCAAGTTATTGGCCTTGTAGTGATTCAGTTCATTGCCTAAAAAGCACCGAACCAGCCTCTACCTAGTGATTCAGTTCATTGCCTAAAGCACTGAGCTAGCCTCTACCTTGCGTATCATACTCAATGAATCACTCAGAATGTACGCATGAGTGTAGTTTTGTGACTCCAGCCAGAGTAGTGTGATCAACATCCAGTACCTCCATTGTCATACTGCTTCTTGTAATACTAAATGCACCACTGGCTTCTTTGACCATTCTGCCAAAATGAGCTTGCAGAGAAAGCCCATGCGGACTTGTCGTGACGAATTGCCGTTCCATCTAAGTGTAAGTCACAGCGTCGACAAGTCATGCGTTTCTCTGAAGCTCATTTTTGGCGGAAATGTCAGAAGCCGGTGTTGCATTGTGTGCGAAACAACATGGGTGGAGTGCTGACATTGTTTTGCTCTCTGGCTGGTACTCATGCGTACATTCTGATGATTCATTGATATGATACGCTGGAGGCGAACAGCTCAGTGCTGGGCAATGAACTGAATCGCTGGCAGAGGCGGTTCGGCTAGGCGTGAACTGAATCACTGGCGACAACGCAATCACGCCGCTCTTCGTTTTCGGGCGCGTGGGTGTTGTGAAGGCGAACTGTCTGGCCGGCTCTATTTCAGGGGTGGCGGCTCATTACAAGGTCGGCTGCACCCTCGCTCAAACCAATGACCTGAATTTTCATTTAAACAATCACGTCGTATTAGGCAAAGTGAGATTGAATTGGTGACAGAAGAACGGCGGCAGATATGAAATGAGCTCATCGGTGGCGATGTATTCTCTGAACGCTTGTTTGACTTGTTTCGCTCACGTTCTGCTGCTGGTAAGATGAACGAGGCGAGGTAAATCGTTTTGAACGAGCGAGGCAGACGAACAGCAGACGAAGGCAGACAGATCACACGCAAATATAACAACACGTATTTCAGATCATGTCGATGTGCGGCAGGATTATATTTCGTCTGGCTGGGATGTAATTCATTTAACGGGTTATAATTCATCTAACAGAATTCTATTTCATGGCAGGATTCTATTTCGACTAACAGGTTCTATTTCAAATTGATCTCTCAAACGAAATCTTCTGTTATCACTCTGCCTGACTGTTGACATATTGATCTGTCTGATACAAATCAATAAGTCTTTAAGCCAGCTGTTCTCTTTTCTGAAAAAAAAATTGTTCGACAAGCTCAATCGTTCTGAAATTCATTCCGGCGGCGATGTGACGATGATTCGTGTACTTTGTCGGCATGTGACGTGACCTTTACTGGTCGGCGTGTAACGATGAATAAATGATGTACTGGTCGATATTGTTTACATCATAAAGTTACATCAGTTTTATGAGGACTATCGTCGTAACGCTTTCGGACATGTCTATAGTTGCTCTGATCATATCATCATCATTGTCGATCGCTTGCAGTGCGCAAATTCGCATATTGCAGATGCAAAAACAATGATGATCATTTCATCGAGAATTTAAATGTCGCTTTCTTGATAGAGACTATTAACTAATCTGAAAATATTAGAAAAATTGTTCTTGTTTATATAAATTGTCTGAGCGTGTTATATTGACCCAGATTCTGAATACATTACGTGAATGTAATGGCTTTATCTTCTCGAACTTCTCTAATGTTTAACATGGGCAACATGTGGCGAAAATACTGCTTTGCTAATCATTAATGCATTGGTTTATTGTCATTAACGGAACATTAACGAATTTAACACAATCACCAATGAGGACATTCTTTAACCTAATCGTAATGAGACATTGCTGATTAAATATTCATTAATGGCGAAGATGTCTGTCGCAATACGACAGCCTGAATTCTTCCGATGTGACATGTGACATTAATCAGTCGTTAGTAAGAGAATCGTCAACCATTCGATCTCCAGAACTGCACAAGAAGTGAGCAAATGAACTTTGAACTCGTGGCAATCTTCCATTATGTGTAGAGATTTTCTCGGTGGCGTGGAGACCTAAACAGTCACCACACCGAGCCTCTTCTTCCATCTCGATACTAATGTGATAAAAAAAAGTCATATTTTATTTATGTGTTATGTATGACAAAACGATGAAAATATATGATAAATATGCTATCTTCATGTTATGAATATATAAAGTAATATGATAGAAGTATTCTCTTTTTCGCAGCAATTCTGCATAATCTTCTTCTTCTTTGCGTTCGTTCTTTACCGCAATTTACTATTCCTTGTGATATGTTTGATCTTTGCCAGGCTGTGTATACATTGACTAAACGCAGACTTCTACGCATTTAGAACACATGCATCATCGAAAGCCTCACTTAATACCTCTTACGACGAGTGGTAGGTAGCCAGTGGTTCTATTCTTTACACCAATGTCGGCACGAATGAACGAAAATAATAAAATATGATAATTATTCTCTTCGCCAATGTTAGAGATTATCCATGGCGTTCTGAACCGATCTTCGCTCTCGTGACGCTTAGCCGAAAAGCGACGGTGTGATGACGCAGTGGTCGGATCGGTGTTTACCGCGAAAAACTGCGAAAATGCTGAAGCCCATGTCGCTCGATACAGAGACACCAGTGTACCAGTGTGACAATAAGCTGTATGAGTATGACACTGGTATTATGGCTGTGCGTATGCTCATGTGTTCATTCTGAGTGATTGATGTGGGTCGTTCGGTGCGCAGGCAGTGTGGTAGTCACTACAGCATCAGCAACTGCAAGTACGCAACTTCGTTCTCAAGCGTAACGAAACAGGCTGGGCTATTTATCTACTCACCATCAGAGGGCAGTCAATGGATGGAAACTGATGGCCTGAACGCCAAAGTAATGACTGCAATAGATTTCATTCCAATGCACCTCGGCTACTGCTGGGTTTGAGCCCATTGGGCAGCAAAAGAAAAGAACAGCGCAACGAATGGTAAGTAACAATCAATCGACCTGTGCTATCGATTGTTGGACACTGATGAATGTGCGAAGGAGAATCAGCACCTCCTTGTCGAATTACAATGTGGAAAACTAAAGCATATCATGAACAAGCATAACGATGGATTAGAAAACGGGCAGGAATATAAAGTTAAGTGGTAAGCTCTTCCGCCAAAGATCATTGGTCAAGTCTCCTGATGCAATATTCAATCTGAAATGTTATGTATAACAGAATGATGAAAACATGTGATAAGTATGCTCTGTATAATGTTACTTGACGGAGAAAAACAAATGTATCGCTAAATGTGCCATTACGAGTAAACTCAGCTGTAAGCCTCTAAAGTGCATTGGCTACAACAATCTTTGTCTCACCTGTGCTGTCATTCCAAACATGGTTTACTGACATGAAACAATTAAAAACTAGTCACGAAAATGTTCTTTCACAATGCTGGCTAAAATACTAATGATGCTCGGGAGGATGTTCTTCAGTCTCTTCATGACCTTACCCTGCTGAATGAAAGACACTTCAAAATAGATGTTGAATCAATCCGCTGATTCTCGGCTGAGTACGTTATGCAAGCAAACTGGATGCCTGAAGAAGCGAATGTGTTTAACATTCACAAACCGTCGTATGCGCCTTCTTCGTCTGTCGAAGCATCTATGATTGCCCGAATACACTGACGTGATTGTAACCAATAACCAATAACCAATAACCAACCAACCAAATTAGAGATAACGCTATTTGTGTTGAATACCTTTTCATAATTTGCTTATGAATTTCTTATATTAAGCAACAACATCAGATTACATCCAAATGTACAATTCAAAAATTCAATTGCTCTAAGTAATCTGATATGTGCTCCATGCAACATCTCATACACAAGTAACAGCTGGAAATTGATCGTGTAAATAATTTTGTTTATTTTTAATGCTTTAGGTTTGTGGATGCTCTGTATTTGTGTTTTCGGGTCAGTGTGTTGGTGCTTTATAAATGTTCGAAGTTAAGTGTCGAACACAAATTCATTATTGCGACAATTCTATTATAAGGCACTTTAACCTGCCTGAATAATAACATCAGTCCATTTAACGAAGTAAATAGCAGTGTTGTTCTTGACGACAGACAGAGAATGAAAGATGTTCTTCAAACCCAGGATTCTTGGTGAATGAAGCATTAACAACACAATCATGGTTTCAAGTCCCGCAGGAAGCATTAGTCATTAACACGGTGCTTAAACTCTCGAAGATGAGTCACAAATCGTGCCTGCTCAGGCCGGGCAATTGAAGGCGCTATCGGCGGCCCAAATGATCCCTGAAAAGAAGCGCCTCGCAACAAACTCGTGATATTCGCCGCATCGACCGTCGCAGCCTACAACACGGCTCAAACGAGCGGCTTTGAAAGCATTCTCGATATGCAACAAACTCACTAAATCGACAACCTACAGTGGATAAGGAAACTGATGACGAAAAGCTGAGTGAACTGTTCCCAGACTATCACCCGAGATCAGCAGGAGCCAGGACAACCGTCGCTGTGTACAATAAAATGATCGAAAGAACCGCAGAATAGGCTGATGGTGAGTACTACGGTCTGTCCTGGGTAAACAGGGCCACCATACTCGCGGCCTGTCTGGCTGAACTCCCTAACCACGTATTTAACGTTTTTAAAATTGGCTATAATGTCACTATAAGATTAATATTTCTGAATGCCTCTTTTTCACCTGAAGATGTGAGCATCGCTCCTGTGCTGGGGCTACAAATCGGGCTCATAGAGCATGGGCGTCTGTCACATTGGTGGAGAGATCGAGAGAGACTACTCTCCTTACAGAACGTATGCATGAGCAAATAAGTATAACATACCAAACTTGCTGGATATCGATCTGCTTGTTAACAACTTTCAGTGTCTATCTGCTGTGATCACGGCCTAAGAGCGATTGCAATCGTAATGCGCCTACAGACGAGCTAGCATCTATTCTGCGACGCTTCTTTTCTATGGTAGCTTCCCCAGTCCCCTACCTCCAGTCGCCATCTTGACATGCCTTGTAGGTCACAGTTTTGCTTCCTATAAATCGCCACGACATCACACGGGCACCTAGAAACCTGAGCCTTATGTTAGCTATCGTTGGGGCAGGCCAACACATAGGTAGACAGAGTTATAACATATAAGAACACATGAAAGAACATATAGGCGCATATAAATATGGGTGCTGCAGAAGAACATGAACACGTATATGGAACATATGGAACACATGAAGAACATATAGAGCACATATAAGAACATATGGAACACAGAAGAGACATGAACGCATGAAAAACATATAGAGCACATAAAAATTTACTAAATATAATAAGTATAGAACAGATGAAGAACACATATAGACACATGAAACATATAGAACACATAGAAGAACATATGGAAACACATATAGAACATATAAAGATATGAAGAACATATATCTCATAGAATACTTGTATAGAACATGAAAATATTACATATGCTTTTATATAGAACACATGGAAAGAACATATGAAACATAGAAGAACATATAGAGCACATAGAAGGAACATATAAAACATAAATAAGAACATATGGGAATACATAGAGAACATATCAGACACATATAGGAAACATATAGAACACACATAGAACATATAGAACACATAGAAAACATATAGAACACATAGAAGAGAGACATATAGAGCCACATGAAGAACATATAGAGCACATGGAAGAACATATAGAACATAATAAGAACATATAGAACATAAGAAGAACATATGAACACATAGAATAGCATATGAAGGACATGTATAGAACATATAGAACACATAGAAGGACATACAGAACACATGAAAAACATATAAAAACACATGAAAGACATATGGAACATGAAGACATATAAAATTTACACAGAAGAACATATAGACATGAAACATATAGAACACATAGAACAACATATAGAACACATTGAAGAACATATAGAACACATATAGAAAGAACACATATAGAACACATAGAAAAGTACCCCACCCAACTTGCCTGTCTATGTCTGTATAGCCAGGCAAATAATCTCATTCATTACTTGTAGAAATCTGTATTGTATTTTATATTATGACATTTTCTATTTTCAAATATTACAGCGTCATCAAATGAGCATCAACTGTGATTTAATGAACATATCAAAATATTGTTATTTGATGATACTTTGAGATTAAACCTTTGATGTTGTTGTGATATAACAACGCTTGATATATCATTAACCAAACTCATACTGATGAACACTTAAATAGAAAGCAATTGAACGACATATAGAATATTCTTCTTCTTCTGCGTTCTCACTAGATTGGGATTTCGGATTCTCTAATAGAAGACAGCCGTCTGTCCCGGAGTTATCAGCCACGCCATACAGTTTGTCTTGGACATAGTGTAAGTGGATCACCCCTTTCTTCTCAAGTCTGCATACTACGGGCGATTCACAGGATATAATTCCTATGACCTGCTTCCCCATTTGTGCCTACCTCTTCCCGCAGTAAGTTTTGGTCACCCTCGTGATCGTAAGTCTGACATTCTTACTGCGTGGCTAAATCTCCGAGGCAGATTGGCGACCACCACGAATCCGTTATCCCATTCTCATTGTGAGCAGTACCGGATTAGGCGAGCGCAGGGCCTGTAGCAAATTTTAGCGCGGGGCCCCCTAGTTTTTGTATGATAATAAATAATAAAAACACAACTTTTACAAACAAACTTGTCTCGATTTAATGTGAGCCCATTTGAGATAATGCCCAGATAAATCAATTTCTTTAAGTAAGTTACGTTCAATGTTCAGGCGAGTTATATAGGTGATCTTGTCCCATCATATTCCTTAACTCACTTTTTGCCTTTATAAATATTGAAAAAGAACGTTCTCCGCTGCAGTTAGTAATCATTAAAGACAAATAAATTCGCAAGACTATTTCTACATTTGGGAAACACGACTCTAATAAATTTTCCATTATAAGTTTATAAAATTGCAGTTCAAGAGCCTCATGCTTTTCGTTTGCTAATAGCAGCAGCTACGATAGTCTTAAGCAGTTCAGCGAACTCCTGAGTTCGTCGCCTAGACTTATTCAAATCCTCTTGGTAAGAGCTAACAATATTTGGAGATCTTTTCAAGATCTCTACTGCCTGAGAGATTTTAACTGCCGAAGTATTCCAAATATACCAGTCACTCTATGGTACGCTTTCATGCGTTTAACTAAGGCAGAGAGTACATTATCAATTATAACAATAAATACCTGACTTTCAATTTTTGTGTGTTTGATTTTCTGCTTCATCGAGCGAAGTAAGAGCTGCTGAAATCGTCGTACTTGGTATTTCGCTTGCGTCGTCTTGAAGTATTCTTGACGGTCGGTAGGATTTTGACTTTGTACCTCAATATCTGAAAATGTAGGCCTCATTGCTTGAAAATACCCGCGTAACGATTCATAAAGAGCATATCCGTGTTAAGGTCTTGATACATTGATTGTAATGAAGCGCTAGACGCTTCTAGGCAACTCTAAATTTCGTTCCATAACATGGTCACTATTCCCGTTTCAACTTACTCATCTTAAAACTAGCCCATGCAGCGATTACGACACTCTACCTTTTGATCCATGTTGTTTGAGATGTCATCCAAAACTTGTTTGATAGTGGTAAAACCACATAAAGTGCCTTGTCGCATCAGCTCGGGCAGACCACCTGGTGTCCAACAGTCTCTTCAAAGTCGGGAGTTTTAAACCTGTATCTTCCCAGTTGCTTTTGTAAGAATGCCCCATCGATAAAGTGGACGCGGAAAAGAATGTGTAGAGGCTTTCAACAAAATCGTAAAAATGGATGCTTCTATACAACATTCTGCAGCACATATGGAAATTCAGTGAATGTACAAAGCAGGAAAGTATTTTACGTACTTATGTATCTCAACAATGCGTGCTTGTAAGCCGTGGCATTTCCCACTCATGTTGCTGGCATTGCCATGGCTGTAACGACGGTCTTTGATATCAATGCCATTTTTCTTTTAAAAAATCAAACTTTGAGAGCGATTGTTCAGCAGTATGACCTTCATATCAAGAACTTCACAAACCTTTCCACTGGTCAGATGGTAGGACATAATTGCACTATTAGAGTGAGTTGGTCAACATTGCAGGAAATGTCTGGAGTAGAGTCCAGTGAATAATTACTTGCATTTCTTAATTTCGCAAATAAAATGATCAGTAAGCTTGATGCAATCAGATAAATTCCTCACATGTTGTTTTTGATAAGTATGATGTATGTCTTTTTTCTTTATTTGCATAAAATGTTTTATATGCTGAGCCAGAAAAATATCAAATTTGACCTAATAATTCAACAAACCTAAATATTTCATTATAGAAATTGAAAAAAACCGTTCATCACTATCCCGAAATGCAAAACATCGTTCTGCTAAAAATTGGATAACTGAAGTAATTCGCTCTAAAAGTGTCGCCAATATTTTTGTTCGGTCTCAATTTGACACAAGTTGAGGAATCGACACACGCATCCTTTTTTACCGACCAACAGCGAAATGATCGCTTGTCTATGGAAGTGCTTTCTTCATGTCTTTTGAACAAATTATTTGTGTTTTTCCATTCGTCAAATCCTTCTTTCGTAAACCGACCACTTGCATTTATTTTAAACTAAGTTCGCGCGCAAACTGCTGAAGAAACAGCTTTAACTGGGTTATGAGTAGAATTTAATGGTCTTTTTGTTCAAGCTTTCACGTTTTGTTTGTGAAACGTGTGCAAGCAACAACACCTAAACAAAAAGTAAAAAATTGTAACGTTGTTAGTGAGCTCAATGTGACCACCCACCCAAGTCCGAAATTGAGTAAACATCACCTTGGTCCTAACCTAAATAAGAAAAATGAAAGGGGATGGGGATATTATTACCCACCTCCCAACCTTAGTTCCTTGTTTATGACTAGTGACAGCTTAGCTCTGTCACATGGGCACGAGCTCCCAGAGCGCAGGAGCCCTGGCCGCGGGGCCCGTAGCATTTGCTACTTCTGCTACTATGCTAATCGCGCTGATTGTGAAGAGGTCGTTGCCTGTGTTATGTGCCATACGGCCTAGTGCATCCGTTTTCTGCAAGCAT
The DNA here is from genome assembly GCA_020796225.1 of Arion vulgaris. Lineage (NCBI taxonomy): Eukaryota > Metazoa > Mollusca > Gastropoda > Stylommatophora > Arionidae > Arion > Arion vulgaris. The sequence continues at coordinate 19,033 of JADZMA010001026.1, forward strand.
TTGTTTCAGGTTAGCATTCCTAGCAGACACGTGCATCCCGATTTCAGCCAAACCTCCTTAGCCGCCCTCTTACGACATGACGATAACAGTGGTTCTATTCTTTACACCCGAAATTTGGGCCCCGGTAACCACTCGGGCGATACAGAATAGAATAATGTGCATAGATGATACACCAATATCGCTGTGATGATGTTTGTAATAAAAATATATCGATAACAATTGGAGGTTTGATATTAGTGTCTTAATATACAAATAAACAATTTCTGATCCCAGTCGTAGTGGGCGCACAGGTGTGCCTTTGATTTTATCATGGAAATGCCCGTCTGCCAGCGTGTTCGTAAAGCGCGTTGGACTACAGGTGACAAGTCGGCGTGCGGGTTCAATTCCGCGAACTGCAGAAAAAGCCACATATTCCCCAGATTTACGGTGTTCGTGGCACCGGAGGCCGAGTTACGATGTCCATGACTGAGCAGAAGGGCTTTCAGTTCAAGTGCTTCTAAATAAATAAAAAATTAAAATAACATGGAAATGCAGGTAGAGAGGAGACATGATCAAATACAGGTATGTTTGGTTGTGATTTCTCTCCTCTGGTGTAGAGCTAGCTGCTCGCATCTCGTTTCAAAGGACTCGGTTTCCCCGATTCTTCGTGGATCCATTGGGAGTATTTCTCCAGAGATCCCTGATTTCAATGTAGACGGAAGTGGTAACTATTTCTATCGGAGATGAACGATAAAACACTTGCCTCTTGTTCAAGTTGAGCACGTATAAAACCATTGACGGTTTAAAATTAGGTAGAGCAGGCTGAGAAGAAAGCCAACATTTGTGGAATATTTAACAAGTAATTTCTACAAATATATTCACCCTCTTCTGAATATATTGTGGGGCACACGCCAGTGCTGGCAAATTCGTGCTCTGCCACTGAGATCTTCAATGTAAGAAAGGAGATCGGAGCAGACATAGTTACTCATCAAAGTGCAATGATGATAGTAACAATATCAGGTCTGAAATGATTATTTAAATATACAAATTAACAATAAATTATTATCTAAATATACCATTAACAATAAATGTTTATCTAAATATACAAATTAACAATAAATTATCTGATCTTAGTGGGAACAGATGCATGCAATTCATCAAGTAAATGGCAATTGAAAAAGAGGTATTTTGTCATCAAATACATGTAGATTTAGTTAGCAATGCTTGATTATGTCACTTTGGTATGTTACATCCTTCTATTATTAACCCTTTCCATACCACAGTGTTGCCGAGGTCTGATCGGAATTGTTTTTATCGTAATTTTTATCACATAAAACGTTTACGTTGCAGTAGGTATTATATTAAATATATATGTTTACTGTAGTTGTTAGGCAAGACTAGAGAGACATGAAGACGAATTGTATACAGAAAAGAAGAAAAAGCAAGTTGATCTGACTACCCTCTCTGTTAAGTAAGATACTGTTAAAAGACTGGTGAAAATACAAGAGTGAATCTGTCTGTCATCCTCGGTGCACAAAGATACATACTTCACGTCGGTGAGGTTTCCTTGATTTCTCGACCATGGAGTATTGTCTCAAGAACACATGCATATCTTCAAAATAAATTGCTAAAGAACCATAAATTGGACCAGCTGCTCAGCACCAGAAGTAGAAATAGGTTCAAATGGGGCGTGTGTGTGGGTCGTACTGCAGACACTGTTCAGCTAGTATGCGGGCTCGTTATCAGAAGAATGGATACCGGTGTCTTCAATATCTTATGTGGACACTTTTCGACCATCATTAAATTCATAAATGTTGCAAGAGAAACCCATTGCACTGGATGCAAAAGTTAGTGTCATCATTAATGGCTTATAATAAGATGACGTTGTAATTTACGCGGATGGATCGGTAGTTCGCCATGGACTTTCTCTGCAAGCGTCGCCGACAAAATAGTCAAGGAAGCCAGTAGTGCATCTATTATGACAAGTAACATGACAATGGAAGTACTGGCAGTGACTACACTCGTGCATGTTTTTCTGTGTGATTCATTGAGTATGATACGAAAGGTGGTGGTGGAGTTCAGTGAGCAGGCAATGGACAGTATCACTACACTCGTCAACAATTAACAGAATTACACTATCTTCGTTCTGTCACATGAGTTTCGATTGTAATGCAGAGCAGACAGGCTGGCTGGCTCTGCGACCGCCAATGGGGTCAGCCAATGGATAGAGTCGACATTCTGAACGCCCTCATAGACTGTGGCGGCAAAGACGATTTCCATTTAAACATTCCCTTGAGCTGTAAGATTGCAAGAGCTGGGATTGAAGATTGGAGTAGCAAGAAAAAAGAACTGCACAACAAGTACATGACCATTAATCAAAATCGAACTGGTACGTTCAGTTGCTGGACGCTGTTGGAAACATTGCGAATGATATCGGAGCACATTTGGGCATGTCCGAAGTACAGTGAAGATATTCGAAACTAAAATTGAAGAGTGTCAATATCCGATCTGTTGATTGTACTACTAACATGCGTTTGTAAAACTCCATACAGCATACGCCTGCCGGCATGGTAAGTATGATGATGATGATGATGATGATGATAATGATATGGAAAAGCCAGAACTAATAAACAAAAATATCTGCAGGTAATCAAATATTACTCTCGACAAATATCAACAAATATTTATTATATTTGATGTATATACAGACAACATACAGACAACATTGGGGAAAAAAACAAGATAAAAAACTTGTCATTATCATAAAATTAATAACATTAAACAAATCAATTATCATAACATCACTACTACTAACTAGATGTGTATAATTCGAATATCAAGGTGGGTACATTGAATGCTCTAGCAGTCTCTTTAATGTGTATCCTTTTAACGCCCTTCTAAACACTGTTATTATATTGCTCAACATTTTCTGCTCTTTATTACATGAATCATGCTAGATTTGTTGCGTGAGACTATGAATGAGCAATGTTCAAATCAGAAAGAGCCCTTTTAAAACAAGTAGTCTCCCAAATCAAAAAGTAATTCATAAACTGCCTTAAAAAGACAAGTAGTCATTAAGGTAACACTTGGATTCTCCGCAAGGAGTTCATACGTATTTCTCATGTTTCCTGGCCTACACTTTCTGATATATAACTTAAAAAAAAAGCTCGTTCTTTAATTTAAAGAGTGTGCCTCGCTTTAGAGCGTGCCTCGGCTTTAAGAGCGTGCCTCCCTGTAGTGCGGTTCAATTCTGCGTGCTGGAAGAAAAGTCACCAGTTTCTCAGATTTATGGTGTTCTGGCACCGAACCGAAGGGTTACGATATATGACAACGAGCTAAGGGCTGAAAAAGCTCAATTGCTTCTAGATTAGAAAAAAAAAAAAGAGTCGTGCCTCGGCTTAAATCCCCTACATAACAACAACAACAAAACAGCAACAACAAGTCATTCTTTTCCCCCTGATTCATCCAGTCCCCCTGACTTCCAACCTACATCACATTCAACGAACGATTGTCCCCACAATGTCATCTGTGTGACTGCTAACGGGAATGGGTTGCATACCATCTCTTCAATTTCCCTACACTCAGCAACATCTACCCCATCTACAATTACCCTGCACTCAGCAACATCTATCCCATCTACAATTACCCTGAACTCAGCAACATCTACATCTACAGTACATGCACTCAACAGCATCTACCCCCATCTACAATTACCTGCACTCAGCAACATCTACCCCATCTACAATTACCCTGCACTCAGCAACACCTACCCCATCTACAATTACCCTGCACTCAGCAACATCTACCCCATCTTCAATTACCCTGCACTCCAGCAACATCTACCCATCTACAATTACCCTGCACTCAGCAACATCTACCCCATCTACATTACTGCACTCAGCAACGTACCCCATCTACAATTTACCTGCATCAAGCAACATCTACCCCATCTACAATTACCCTGCACTCCAGCAACATCTACCCCATCTACAATTACCACTGCACTCGGCAACACCTACCCCATCTACAATTACACTGCACTCAGCAACATCTACCCCATCTACAGCCACCCTGCACTCAGCAATATCTACCCCATCTACAAAATTTACCTGCACTCGGCAACATCTACCCCATCTACAATTACCCTGCACTCCTTGGCCTCTACCCCATCAACACAAAAGTTGAGATCATTCTCTACGGACACACCACATCTCCTATATATCTGTAACTTCAATGACATGTCCTCAAGTCGATGAACAAACTAGCCGCATGCTCAAGAGACTCGTAAATAGACTAGAAACAAACCCGACAGCTCCTATTCCATTGTCAGTAGGCGGAACAGACGCCGGAGCATGTCCTGCAAGACTGTACCGTCATTGGTGAAGTTAGAAGCAGCATGTGGTCACACCCATTCGATCTAAACTAAGCTTTAGGAAAGCTGACAGACCTGAAGCTGGCTATCTGGTTTGGTCCACAGTAAATTAGTGCATCAAGCAAAGATCGCTGAAGAAATAGAAGATGACGGGTAGGTGAGAAAACTTAAGTACAACTAACCAGATTAATCTCACGCTATTGAGAACACTAGAGGAGCGTCTGGCGGAAAGGATTAGAGCGCAGTCTCCCATGCTGAAGACCTGTGTTCAATCCGCAGAAAGACCATGTCTGTCTGGGCCATAAAAGAAAATCGCCTGAACAGCTTCGCGACGGCACTAGCCATGCTGCCATTAAATTCCTCATGCTTACGTCCCCCGCTACACCGCCCGGTACTACAGACAGTAACTGACGTGTATGGAAACTTATAAATCTGAGAGATCAGACCCGGATCAGATCAGATCTGGAAAACCGTGGAGAGGCAGTAATGTTTGTAAGAAAGAACACGGTGGGTTTTAAACTTAAGGGCGGTCCCTTTTCCTCTGTTTTGTACTCCTCTACCAGAGTTTGAAGTTGTCGCAACACTGAACCGTGGCCCCCGGTAACAGAAGACTGACTAGCTCAGACGGGGTAATAAAAATTAATTTTTATGTGTTTGATAGAACACTGTCAGGTTTCCTGCAACTTTACACAATTATACGAGTCTATGACAATTTATTGAAACAAAATGGTATCGGAGTCCATGACTGAACATAGTAGTTACTGGGGTCTTCTCACTCTCTCTCTTTCTCTCTCTCTCTCCCCCCGATCATCCTTAGACTGATGTACCAGATTCCCATAAACCTCATTCATGTGGAAATATGATTCATGCAGTGGGTTTTGTCACATCTTAGGCCATTTGGAGCACTGGTGCTTATCCTTCGCGATGTGTCCGGTTTTAGCCAGCGTCTACTAATTTCGCTCTCCGTCAGCCTTTGGATGTTCCTATCCGTCCTGCAAGGCAGCAGGTTAACTTGGGGTCTTCTGGGTTTGCAAGAAAGCAAAGTTCTCTTCCTGCTCAAATATAGGAAAAACGTTGAAATCCAAAGTTCCTGTGGGTTCGACAGCAATAATAACTACTACCTGGACATGTACAAATTCCCCGGATGTAACTCATCACAGAGATATGTTCAGCGTCGTTAAACAACCATACACTTGATCAGGGCAGTTTAATTTCTACCACACATACCTTTGAACTATTACAATTTTCTCACACCTGTGACCAACACCTGTAGTATCAATAATTATTTATCGATGCAAGTAGATAATTTTACCATTATCGTCATCATTATCTATTTATTCTCATTACAATCCTCAACAACAGAATAATTGATAAATTACAAATGCAAATAATTACATTCTGCATGTTCGTTTAATGGTTCAATGTTTCCGTTTGATTGCACAAGATCAAAGTATTAGTTTAGCTACTGATGTACCGGGCGTTGTAGGTATCATAACAACATCAAAGGTTTAATCTCAAAGTATCATCAAAGTCAACAATATTTGATATGTTCATTAAATCACAGTTGATGCTTCGTTTGATGACGTCAGTGTTGTTCTAGTACAAAAATGTCAACGATAAAATACAATACAGATTTCTACAAGTATAAATAGTCGAGATTATTTCTGTTCGGCTATACAGACATAGATAGGTAAGCTGATATGTTCTTCTATGTGTTCTATGTGTTCTTCTATGTGTTCTATATGTTCTTCTATGTGTTTTATATGTTCTTCTGTGTTCTATATGTTCTTCTATGTGTTCTATATGTTCTTACTATTGTTCTATATGTTCTTCTATGTGTCTCTATAGTTCTTCTATGTGTTCTATATGTTCTTCTATGTGTTTATATGTTCTTCTATGTTCTAAATGTTCTTCTATGTTGTCTATATGTTCTTCTATGTGGTCTATATGTTCTTCTAAGTGTTCTTTATGCTATACTATAATCTATGTTCTTCTATCTGTTCTCTCTATCTCGCGATCGTTCATTTTGACCATTTCGATCAATCTTACTGTAATATATAAACAGCCTTTACCAAGAACGTATTTTTACCATAAATTCTATTCATGTGAAAATCTGATTCCTGCAGCCTTAGCATTGGTGTGTTTTACGTCCCATCTTCAGCACCATTTAGAGCTCTGGTGCTTATCCTTCGTCGATGTGTCCGGTTTCAGCCAGCGTTTACTTGGTTCGCTCTCCGTTCTGTAGCCATCTATGGTTTTTTTACGGTGTGGTGTAGCTAGCCCCACGCCCAACCTCCTTAATAGCCTCTTATGACATGCGTCGCAGGTAACAGTGGTTCTATTCATTACACCCAATTTGGGCCCCGGTAACAACTCGGGCTATGTGTATATATTTTATACTCTAGTCATGTTCTTCAGTTTATACTGGATTGATTGATTGATTGATTGCTTGATTGATAAGACGATTATCATTGCACTTCGCTGAGTAACATGATGTGCACCGATCTCTTTCTTACACAGGAAGAACTCGTGGCAGTGCACGAACTATTCAGCACTAACGAGGGCCCGATGTAACTCTGAAGATAGCGATTACAAGTGTTATTTTATAGTACTTTTAACGAACCCTGCCGGGAAGCGGCTTTCAAACTCAGTTTTATCGATATTCAACTAACAATGGCTCTTTTACTTTGTCGACTTGATCTCTGGACCTACGTGTTATCGTCCGTCTCCGACAGGACTAAAAACTAAATCTCACCTACACTATCTTCTTCATCTTTGCGTTCGTTCTTTACGACCAATTTAATCACTCTTTGTGATGTTTGATCTTTGCCAAGAACGTGATATGTTGCACATTGGTTTGGTAGGCCCCTAAAGCATAGATTCACATGTTTAGGACACTGCATCCGATTTTAGCCAAAAACCTCCCTTGTTGCCTCTTACGACATGGGTAACAGTGGTTCTATTCTCTTT
>JADZMA010001027.1:0-26343 GCA_020796225.1 Arion vulgaris
GAAGCACCCAAACCCCAATTTCTTAGTAGGTTGAGCCATTAGGATAGGCAGTAAAAAAATTGCGTGGCCTATGTAATAATAAATAACCATCCTTGACTGAAAAACTGTCTCAGACATGTTTCTGCAGCTCTGTGGTGTGTGTGGGGGGTGATGCGGAGTCAAACCCTTGAACACAATCCCCCCCATATGGGGGCATACGATTGGGGTTGAAACCGGATATTTGTTTTGTTTTTCCCTTTTTTTCTTTTTTCTCCCTTAAAAATAGATAAAGTCAGCTTAAATTCCTCAAGTTTGTCACCCACATTTGGTGATCTTCAAAAAATTCCCAGCATGTATGCTTTGTGCTTTTTTAGTGACCCAAAAGGTGTTTTTAAAACTTTTTTGCGGGCCCCACATAATATAAAGGAAATGCCTTTTTCTGCAACACGATTTTAAAGGCATAAATCAGGAAAATTAAATTTTTGGACACATCTTCTTTTCTTTTCCCCTGACCCAGCGGCCGGTTTTGCCCTTGGCCCAATTTTTGTAGTGGGGCTCATTTTCTGTAAGTTGTTCTTTTGTTCCTATTTGTTCCATTTTCGGCCTTGGAGGAAGGGGGGTCTTTCTGATTCTTCTGTGCTTGCACTTGAAAAGTGGGGGAAAAGTTTCAGATGAGGGCCAACATTTGGGCACTCTATGTGTTGTGGATAATTCTGTTAAAGTGATTATTTTTATGTTTTGGGGTTGGAGTCAAAAATGGTTCGTCTCTTCTTGAAGGTTTTGATATTTTCATTAAAGGGTTAAAAGGGGGGCCATTGGGGTGTAAAATCTTTTCCTGTTTTTCCCAGGCCCTTTTCAAAATTTTCCCTTATTTGTTGTCTTAGGATTTGTTTTCTGTTGGAAGTTGTTGCTGTGATTGGTTGTTCCTGTTTTGGCCCTTTCTTTGCCTATCTGTTTTGTCATTTCAGGTTGTTTGAATTCGGGGGACCCACTGCGGTTATTTGATGTCATGTGTTTAAATAAGTCTGTCAATATCAGGGCTATTGGATAGTTGATTTAAATGTCCACCATCCTCGGGGGCAAAACAGACATTAATCTTAAAATAATTATTTTTTTGGTTTTGAGGGAAAAGGCCCAAAAAATCTTGGGTGGTAAACCCCTAAGAACAGCCTCATTTGGAATATCTCCCAATACCAAACACTCTTGGATGTCTGTTGGGTATTGTATATAGCTCAAACCTGCTTTGGTGGCTTTAAATCGATCCATCAGTATGACATTATCCATTTTTGGGGGATAGGCATCAATGGTTCTTTGAGATGCTATCATAAGGCTGAGGGGGGGGGGTTTATTGCTTCATCTGTCAATTTTTGTTCAATTTGGGTGTATTAAAGGGTGTATGTGGTGGTAATTTTGCTTTACTCTCTGCAGCCTTCTTGTTTCGGGAAGGGTGGTATCTTTTTTTGACAGCGGGTAAAATTGTTTTTTTAAATTCTGTTTCTCTGTTTCACTTCTCGAAAGTAGTTTATTGGGGGTCTTGATTCATTTTTTGCTCCTTTCCCAACACGCCTCCAAACCCCAAGAGGTTCCACTTTGTTTTATTTAAATCGGGGTTGGTGTTGACCTCATTGCTCCTATTAAAAGGGAACATTTTCTGTACTCTGCCCGGGGAATAAGGGTTTGTCTTGGAGCAAGTTGAAACACTGTTGTCTCTAGCGGGGCGGATTCAGAAAAGGCCTCTCAAGATCTTTGTCATCCCATGTTGTAAAAGCTTCTTAAATGCTGAATCTTCTTAATCTTTGTTTTTTACATTCACAACCTTCTTCAGGTTAAAGCTGGCGGTCAAGTTTCTCAAATATGTGGGTTTTTCCCTTTAAAAGGTTGGTGATTTTAATTTAATGTGATATTCTGTTTGGAACTTTGTGGCTAAAGTGAAGATTTCACTTTTTTGCCTTTTATCTTTATTTTCCATGTCGGCAGTAGTCATGGGTTTCTTGGGTCCTTGGTTTTCTCCCTTTCTACACCCTCATGACTTTGTGGCCGGGTTTTGTATGCCTTTTCCCCGTTCGACAAGGTTTTTGATTTATGAGGAAAAAGGGGTGCAATTTGGATGAGCCTGGGGTAAACCCTCTTCTGACCCCCTTTAGAAAAATTCATCATTGATTTTTGTCTGGTTTAGGTCAATTTAAAATTTTAAACCCAGTTGCTTTCCATTTTTCCCAATTCCCATCATCTTCAAAAGAGGGCCTTTTCTCCATCTCTTTGTCCCTGCTAGGAAAAAAAAAGCTATGTTGTTTGTTGTTCTGGGCTGTCGTGTATTTTTTGGGTTTAAAGGGTTGGTCTTTTGCAGTTCCCAGATCAAAATCCCCCTGTTGTGGCATAAAAGTGTTGGTATTTTAAAAAACCCAGTGACGAAAATTTTTAATTTTCTCAGCTAATTTCCCTAGACATGATGTTGGGGGGTTTAATCTGGTTCACCGGGGGTTTTTGGTGTTTTTCAGGAAGGGGATAATAGGGGCACTCCTCCAGGCTTTGGGGCATTCCCTTTTCCCCTGTCATATTAATTAGATGGAGAACTGCTACCCCTATTTGGGCCCCAAATTTTAAACATCGTTGTGGATCTTATCTGGTCAGGGACTTTCTATTCAATTTCTTTAATCCCGTTCTAATTCCCGTCTACTTTTCTTTCTAAAAATGAACATTTTCTGTTTGAGCTTTTTTTGTTCTTCAAGTGGGTTCAGCCTTTTTGTCTATCTCTGTGAGTTCCCTGCTCTGTTCATGATGCAAATTTAATTGAAATCTCTCTTTTTTTGGTCTTCAATGTTGTTTTCCTTCCCTCTATCCTGGTTTGGGATTTGTCTCCTACTATCCCAACAATTGTTGCCAAATTTTAGGGTTTATTTCTACGTCTGGTCTAGTTTTGAGCATGTGTCTATCCTTTTCATTTTTTGCCCCTAACTGCAAGTTTTACTTTTTCAAAGCTTTTTTGTACCCCTTTTTTTCCCGTGATGGTGTGGACTCTAGTTTTTCCTTTAAATTCTTCTTTCATAATTGTCTTTTATTCTTGGTTCCTGGTTTGTTGATTTTCCGCGCCCCCGGGAAAATAAATGAGGCTTTCAAATTGCTTTTTTCTTCTTCGTTGAAAGTCTCAACACTGCTCTAACGGAAACAGAAATCGTTTTTTCTTGAAAAAAATCTCCCGTTAGCTTTTTTAAGTTCCGTGTTTTTCTTTTACAACTCACTTTTAATAATAAGGTGGTTTGTATCCCTTGATATCATCAAGTTTTGAGAATCAGGATTCTGTCCAAGTGGATACAGATGGTCAGGGAGTCAAAATAAATGAGAGGTGAGCTCTGTGCACAAGTTGGTGGAGATTTATTCTGTAATACTGATAGATTTTTTGTATCCAAGCTCTTCTTTTAAATTTTTTTGTCTGTTGTTTCTGGGGGCCCCCGTGGAAGTTCCATTTAAGTCCCTTTAAAAAAGTTTTGGGTACTCTGTGTTGTGATTCTGGCGTTTTGGGTGTTTTTTCGGGGGTTATAGATGTTTTTATGGGATATTTTCCCCCAAGTGCCCGATGTTTTGTTCCCCTCTGTGGGGGTGGGCTTTGTAAATTTGTCATCTCCCCAAAATTGTCTTTTGTTTTGATATCCCCGCAGTCAAAACCAGGGATAACTAGTGTATCCAGTCAAATGCAGTCCTTTTTGTGTGGGTTTTTTTTAAAAAACCCCATGTACCTTGTGGGCATGTAATAATTTGAATTCAATCTTTTTTTTTTTCTTTGGGACGATTTTAATTGTAGGATATTGTGAAAGTTTGTTTTTTTGGTCATCGAAACTGTGGGCCTTCTTCCCCCAAGGGTTTTTTTGATTTCTATGTTTGCATTTTTTTGTTTTTTTTCCCGTAGTCTTTTTCCCAAAAACAGCCGGGTTACCCTCTGTCTGGGGGACCTTGATATTATCGTCCGTCCAATTTCTTTTTGTTGTACTGCATTGAAAAACTGGGAGTCTTTGGGTTTCCCACCCCCGGACAGGAGCCGAATAATACTGCCATCACTGTGGATGAGGGCTTTCTTTAAAAGATACTGCAGCCAAAGGGAGGGGTTCTGTTTTTGCCAAATTCCTGCTGGTCCGCGGCTCAGTTTCCTCTTTTTCCAAATGTTCAAAACAAGGGTCTTTCGTCTGAGTCCCCGCCTTCGATGGATGTCAATGAAAGCAGCACACGGGGGTTCTCTATCCCCCCAGATCTGTTATCCCCTTTTACTTTTTCCACCCAGAGGGATGTACTTTTTAAAATTTTACAAATGTTTCCCATTCTCAGTTTGCTTAGTGCTGTGCCCGATCTGAATGGTCTTGAGAGGCCATTGAGCCCCACTGTGGTTAAAATTTGGGGGGGGGAAAAAGGGGGTGGGTGGGGGGAAAAAAAGGAGGGGGTGGGAGGGTTAAAACAGGGTTACTCCCCCCACTCTGTTGTTTAGCCAGTCACGAGATGTTGCCGGGGTGTGGCGTGGGCCCAAAAAATAGCTGGTGAGAAGGGGGGCCTAGGATCATGACTATCATGGACATACCCAGGATCGGCTGTCTTTTTCCCTGATCAACTCCTTCTCCCCACCCCCGGACCATCAGCACATGAGTGCCTGGAAAGGGAATTTTGGAGGAATTTTCCTGGAAGAAGAATGAGGAAGTTCTAGAAGACGTTGGGTGCAAGATGTTAGTGACGATACGAGAATAATGCTGCTAACCCGACCACTTGCACATAATATAGAGTTTTCAGTCTGCTGTCATGGGGGCCAATTTCCCGGAAGGACAAGTTATGATGATGATGAAAGTATAATGATAAAACATAAATGAATAAAATATTACAATGTTTCTTTGATTGCTTCTTATTTTGCCCCCTAAATTGTTTGCAGGTTTCTTGAGAAAAACAGAGAACATTCAGTGCAGTTTTGATATTCTGACCCAGGACTCCAAAAGCAAGTTCATTCACTTTTCTCTGATCTTTCTATTGTATGTATTATTGTGTTGTGTTAGATCTCGTTGAACATTTTGTATTTTACAATCTGATATGGTTTATTAGATATGGATGAAACATGTATCACGATAGTTCTGCAGTAGCGAGAAAAATTGTGACAAATGGATATCATCTTTGAATTTTAACCTCCAGAGCAGTAAGTGTCCAATATTGTTGTATACTGGGGCACATTTGACTAATGACTGGTGATGTGGGGCAACAATACCCATTGCAATAATAATACAAACAATAATAAAGTAAATAGTCAACTGGAAGATTTAAATTTTTTGTAGATGATATTGCCTTTTAAGTAAAAACAATCAAGATATCCCAAAAAAAAACAGACAACTTGTCATCTATAGCATCAAAAGTTGGACTCAGATAAGCTATAAAAAGATAAATATAATGAAAGTAATGCAGATGTCCCCTGGAATCTAAAATGATAAAAATAATAGGAACAAGACCCCACATCTAATCAGAAATACTAAATTAAATACTGAAACATAGATCATAAGTATACAAGCAAAAGAAAAAAAAGATAACATATATATTGTGACTTGGTACAACCTGATTTGGTGATCCGATGTCTCTAAGTGACTATAAGAAATGGAAAAAAAGGGATAATAGCAAAAAGTCACATGAAATAACAAAAACATAATTGGCCTTGTGACCTTCTTTGACCTTGAATCAATCCAAACATGTGACCTTTAGTGCCTTGGGGAAGTGTTATGGATTAGATAGGAAGTTGATACATGTGCATTCTGAATCCTAAGTTGTTGATGGAGCTATGGGTTCATGCTTTATGCAACACTCTCTGCAGATTTAGGAGTCTCTGTGGTGTAGAGGTTAGTTGCTCACCTCTCATTCCAGTTTCTCGGTTTGCTCCTTGTTGAGCTATCAGGATATTTTAAACATCCATGATCTCAGTGTGAGGTCAGTTCCTAATCCTATCGGAGACTGAGGATGAAACATAAGTCCTGTATTCAATTTGAGCACATAAAAGAACTCTTGACATTTCAAAATCATCAAGAGCAGGCTGGTAGCCTACTCTGACAAAATCATTAGAAATTTTAAAAAATTCCTACAAACTATCTTCACCATCTTCAATATTCTGGTCCCACTGGTGCTACAGAGTATGTGTACTCAGCTGAGATTTCCCTGTGAAAGAAAAGAGATCAGAGACACAGGGTTTTTCACCAAAGTGCAATGATGATGGTCATTCATTAAACAGTCTCTACAGATGCCTGCTATTGATGTCGACAGGAACCGAGCCTTTTGGGGAAACCCTGTGCAATAAAAAGTCAATCCTTTGCCTTTAGCCCCTTTTTTTTAAGACAAGTATCTCTGTTTTAATAAATCTCATTTATTTCTTTTAATTTCACCTTTTTGGCTATTCTATCTCTCTTTGTTTCCTTTAACCTCTCACTCACTTATATTGCAAGGTAAAAAAGGGTAAAGGCAAGGGATGGCCCTTCTTGCCCAGGTTTCCCATTAGGCTCTGTCATAGACAGAATAGCTGCCATCTGCTGAATTAAGAGCCTTGCAAAGCTCCAGCAAAAAATTTTTATGGATCTCTGAAAAAATTCATATGTTCTTCTGGTTTAAACCCCGACATTCATATGATAACAACTTAACACTTTGCCATTGACCCCATATATATTACAAGGTTTTACGATTAGCAATGTATTGTCTTTGCGTCATGTTAAAACACGTGAGCCTGTATATCAGCTCTGAAAAGCAAAGGGTTAGAGACCGGAATACATTGCAGAACAGATTGATATGCGTTTATCTAAAGGGTCCAAAGATGAAGAATTGACTTCATTGCGGGTTTCCCATATTCCTTTGTACCTGTTAGAGATGGCATCCACCTGCAGAGAACATTGCATAAAGCACAAACCCGTAGCACTGGCAAAATCTACTGATCTCACAATTTATCGAACTGATGCAAATATCGTAAGCTCATGTTGTGTATCCTTATGGTTGTGTGATATCAATTTTCATTTTTTAGTAGTACTTGGGCCTCATTACTCGCTTCATTGACACATGCAAATGGGATCTAACTTCATGCAGCATAAAAAACAACATCAACCTCAGGTATATTGTAGTAAAGGAAAAGTAAGGAACCCTTTCATACCTCGTGGTATAGGGCAATACAGTGTTAGGCCTGTATTTTTCATTGACAGTTGGCACATGTGGGTGATGGTCAGCATCACGCCGAGCCCCTACTTCTAGGCATGTCTGGTACCCAGTTGGGGCTGGGTGGACCTGGAGCCGTGTGGTGGGAGAAAATTCCAGGCGCATTCGGAGCAAAAAGGTATATTGGGTAATATGTATTAGGTCTGTTTTTCATTGCCCGTCGGCCCGATGGTGATGTGGTGCTGGCCGCCTTTACTTTCAGTATTTTCCTGGTACCCAATTGAGAGCTGTTACAGTTAGAAAAATATTCCATGCCCATTGTGGAATTGAGCCCAGACCACTAGCCTAAGAAGTGAGTTCACTAACAACTACGCTACTGTGACTCGTGCAGCATAGTCAAAACAAAATTATAAGTGATTGTACAGACAGGCAGACCTGGCAAAAAACATTTTGGGATATCTCAAAAAAAGAAAAGACACATTATTCCTATGGAAGCAAAAGAGACTGCATAGAACAAGAGATCATCCCTGTATCAGCTCTAGTCTCAGTTTCACCTCATTAACTGTGGCGGGATTGCATTCAAAATAGACCATTGCAGCCATAACAGGCTGTGATTCAGCAAAAACAAACTATACCAAAGCCTTTGTCTTCTAAGAACAAAGATGTCAATGATGATGAGAATATTACCCATTTGATATCTTCAATAGATTTCTTCTTCTTCATATACATAATTTTACTGATATTTGTTTGGGTTTTGAAACAGGAAAAGTCACCACATTAGCCTTTCAGTTAAAGAAGTCTTGGAACAGCTAATGTCTACCTAGTCCCTAATTTTTTGTCAGATGTATTAAGCTAACGAGTTAAAGAAACCCACTTTAAGCCCAGCTGTTTCCAACCATCATCAATATTTTGTTTAACATTTTAAACTATAGATTTAATAGTTGACATCATCATCTGAAAAGCTTGCCCTGGCAGCTTTGCCACCTTAACAGTCCTTTGAATTTCTCCCCCATAGTTCAGATGTCTCCCCATCATGTTCAAACCATCAGTTACATCCAGAAAACATCTTCTCGTGGTTTTCCCTCTTCTCCTCTTGCTGGGATGCCTCCTTCCTTTATGGTCTTCTCCAGCCTTCGTGCTCTTTATGTGTCTAAAATACTTCATTTCTCATTCTTATTTGTAGCATCAGACAGTCTTGTTTGATTTTGAGCTCTTTCTGGATAGATCTATTTGTTCTCTTCTCTTTGATCTACAAGAACTCTTCTGTAATACTTATATTCAAAATCTGATTTTGTTTTTCCACTGCCTTTTAAATGTTATCTTCACCCATACGTTGACATAAATTTAAACTGTTGACAGATATTTAAAATAGACATGTTTTTCTTGAGATATTGACATAAATTTGAAATGTTGAACTGTTGAAAGCTTGATTTGTTCAACTATTGATATAGATAGTTGATAGCCAACAACTTGTGTTTTAAACTCTTCTTCACCTTTCAACTCCCAACAGATCCTGTGTCTTCAACAAACTTCTTCCAGCCCTTCCTCTCTCTTGCCATCCTTCAATTCTTTCGTCTTGCTATCATTTTAATATCATTTTCCAGCGCTCTTCTCCAGGTATTTCTAGGACCTCTACTCTTCTTTCCTGAGGTTTCAAACCAATGCTTGTTTTTGCTGCTTCTGGTCTGTCTTCTCAATGTCAGTCTTCTTAACCCCCCATAGCATCTCTTCTTAACTATTTTCCTGGTATCTGTTTAGTTCTTTCTGAGTTCATCGTTCATAATCTTACCCTTACCATCTTGGTCTCTCTATTCTATGTTAACATCCATTTATGAATGTCTGTAGTTTTCTGTGGTTTCTTTTTTGTCTTCCATGTATGGACCATAGAACAACACTGATTTCACATTTATTGAAAGAATCTCAGCTTTGTGTTTGTTTTGTTAAACTATTGATAGATAACTTGGTGTCAAGCTATTAACATATGTTTGACAAAGAACTTATTTTTATATAACTGTTGACAGATATTTGATAGAGAACTTTGCTCAAGCAGTTCGCTACTCTGGGATGAGGGAAAACTATAAGAATCGTCGTGCAGGCTATCCCATCAGGCATGAGTTTTGCCAAGTTTGTGACAGGTACAGGCTGTTGGTGGATGGAATTGGCCCATCTCAAAAGGAGGACTTGGGCTGCATCTAAAAAAGATTTGTTCCTTGTTCTCAAAATCAGACTATCAGCTGGGACATACTAAATTTTTTCTTAAGGTGAGATGTTTTCTAGTCTAGATGATTGTGGCTATTGACCCAGAAACTGTCACCACTGCTCTTTGCACATTTCATGTAGTGGTATCTGCAAGTGTCTGTGAGTTGCTCTTTGTTATATATTTCATTGATGTTTCAGTTTCAGTTTGGAATATCTTCATTACTCAGACTTCCATAGGTGCTTGATCTCCTTCGCATTATCCCCAACAGCGTCCAGGACTGCCGTACCAATTCTATTTTGATTGATGGGGCCTACTTTCCCTGTTGTACTGTTCTTTTCTTGCCACAATCTTCAAACCCAGCTCTCGCAATCTAGTAGTTGACGTGGATTGGTTTAGATGAAGGTCTTCTCTGCGCCGCTCTGGAGGTTCCCACGATGTCTGCTCTTCCATTGGCTGGCTGTCTGATATGGCGCAGACCAGCCAGTTCTTCTGCTCCCCTTTCCCAGCACCCATGTCCCCTGGAAAAAAGACAAGTGTAATTCTGCAAATTTGCGCACCTGGGGTGATTCAGTCCATTGCCTCGCCGAACGGCCTCCACTTTCGGATCATACTCAATGGTAACTCAAAATGCGCATGAGTGTAGTCTTGTGACTCTAGCCAGAGTAGTGCTTGGTCACTCCCAGTACCTCCATTGTCATGCTGCTTATTGTCATACTGAATACCACTGGCTTTTGACCATTCTGCCACATGAGCTTGCGAAAAGCCCATGCAGACTTTGTGAGAACTACCGATCCATCATTAAATCACCGTTGTCTGCTTGCATTTTTCATCGTTGAGGGCTTTGACTTACCATTCAACCGGATTTCCTTCTTTGCAACCGACAAATTTAATGATGGTTGAAAAGGTGTTCCAGTATTTAGATGTATCATTCTTCTCATAGTCAATATAAGAGCCCATACCAGCTGAACAGTATCTGCTGCACGCCACCAATGCCCTTACTTAACGTGTCACCACATTGCTGAGCGATTCATGCAATGGGTGACCCTTTTTGCAAATTTTGAATATGCCGTACTATAGCTATCTTGACTCTCTCAATGGTCGGAAAATCAGGAGAACCTCATAGCAGAGTGATATCCTTTAAAATTTTAATATTTTCTAATATTTGTAATCTTATAGATTTGTGGATATACCCTACGGATAGATTCAGATTACCTTCAATTTGATAGATTTGGATATATATATTTTAATCTGATAAATTTAATGCATTCATATCAATGACCTGATTTGTGTGTGCATCTATATCACTTGATATCTAATCCCTATTTTCAGGATGTAGATTCATTCCTGGAACAGCAAGGAGTTTACACTCACCAAGAAGATTGTGGCCATTCAGAAAATGATACGGTCATGGCTTACAGGCGCAGGTTAGTGAAGATGAAAAAGTGCATTGTGACTGACAGTTACATTCAGAGCTTTCATTGAGAGGCGTTTCATTTGGTAGGTTCATTTTATGTATTTTGGACTTTTCGTTTTCATATTGGTATGGGGCGTTTGGATAGTCTGACTTCGGCCGGAAAGCGTCAACATCTGAGATATAGCAAACATCAAAGATAAGATTTGTGGAATAAATGATCACCTATGCCCGGGGCGGCACTGATGATGATGATGTGGCGTTTATGTTTTCGTAGTGGTTTGTAACGTTTTGATCGATGAATTGTCTTGGGAAAGTAATGTGGTGGTTTCCCCGTTGCCTCCTACAACAACATGTGGAGCTATTCTCCATCTTGGATAATCATTTGTGGTTGTCAGGACACCAGTAAAATGAAGGAGACAAGACAGAAAGACAGAAAAAAAATATTGATAGCTAATTTTATGACCACGGAAGAAGCGTTAATATCAAGGGTGTACAAATACAGGTGCAGAGTTTGTGGAGATCTATGATCGCATACGGGAGGGCATCTGGCTGAATGGATTAAAGCGTGACTCTCATGTGGGAGACCCATGTTCAATTCACAGTAGGACAAGGTTTTTTTTTTGTGGGCATAATGAAAATCTAACCTATTACATTACAGTGACTCCCTGCAATCGACCATTAAATTCTTCAGGCTCTTTTACTACCTGCCCAGCCACCAAAAAACGTACTCGGCAGTAACAACACGTTTTTGTTTTTAATACAGTGGGAATAAGGCGAAGGTCACTGGTTATAAGGGAAAGCAAATCTTCATGCAAAAATATGTCAGAGGCACCATGTTAGGTGCTGACTATGTGAATTAATAGAGTAGGTGAAAAAAAAAAAAACTCCCCTGCGCCGATTTGCATGTATAATTTTCCTAACCATAGCGACTCTCAGATTACTTAGAGTCAATTTGTTTTCCCCAAATTTATTCCCTCTCAATTAATTTATCCCAAATTAATATTTCCTCCAAACTAATGTCTCTAATAGTGTTCCCTCAATAATTTTCCCCCAAAATAAATGTTTCTCCCAACCTAATATTCCTCCCAAATTAATGCACCACCAAATTAAGTTCCCCATATAATTTCCTTCAAATTAATTTTCTTCCAAATTAATGTTTCCTCCAAATTTAAAGGGGACTTCTCAATTAATGGTACTCAGATCAATGTTTCAACACTGTTTTGTTCCCAAAGAAATTCATCTCCCAAAATAATGTGTTGTTATAATACAGTGCATTTCTCTGAATTTATTTGAATCCCTAAAATGACATTTATTGTCAGCAAATTCATCATTAAAAATCCCCAGAAGTGAACAAATTGTAAAACAAATAAACACAGTTATATATTGACTGATGATATTGTTTTCAGGTTGACAAGGATACTACGGTTACAGGCCATGATCGATCCCATTCTGTCAGCAAGATTCAGCATTATTCTGGATGGCTCTCAATTTTCATTTTAGGTTTTCTCATTGTTTAGAACACTCTAAAATGTCTCTGAAATACTTGATATTGATGCCATGGTCATGTCTTGAAATTTTTCTACCAACACTTTGTCAGTGCCAACCTTGGTCTCTTACAGCAACACACCAAGCTCACCACATGAAAAATGAAATGCTTGGGGAAGGCAGTGGGTATCACCAGGAAAGATGGATTACGAAATGAGGTCATCAGAAGCAGAATGGGCATATCCTCATGCAGAATACATTAAAAGACAACAAATGCTTTGGTTGGTTCTGACATTTGAGAATGGAATACAACCATCGCCTGAGTGGTTCCGGGCCCAAATTTGATGTATTAGAATGTGAGTTAGAACCACTGTTACCTGCCACGCATGTCGTAGAGCGACAAAGGATGTTTGGCTGAAATCGGATGCACATGTCCTAAACATGTAGAAGTCTATGCGTTTGAGGCCTACCAAACCAATGTGCAGCTATACGTTCTTGGCAAAGATCAAACATACCCAAAGAGTGATTCAAATTGGTCATAAAAGCGAGCAAAGAAGAAAATAACCAACCCCCAATAACAACATACAAAAAAGAATCATGTTCTAGAGTAAAGGGAAGACCAAGAAAAGATGGATAGACAATATCAAGACCCCCTAAATAAACACAGTTATAACAAAACAAGGGTGACTCATCTGGCCATGGAACACAAATTAAAGCTCCCAGGTCTACATAAGTGGACCCCAATTTGTCACCCACCTAAAATAACAGACAATATAGTTATCATCTTTGTGTCGATATTGATACTCTGTTTTTTCACTTGTTTCTGTATATTTTCTTTTGATATTTGTGTATGTATCTGATCATACTCCGAAATAATCTATCCTCAGCGTGTTTGCAAAAGGTTATCTGATCGGAGGTGGGTTCAAAAAGAGAATGGTGCTATTAATCTAATTCAGGCATCGGTTCGGACGATTATTGCTCAGAAACAGCGGCGTGAGCCAAAGGGATTGGGGTCAGAATAAATATATCAACTGTGCAGCTATTTATAATTTTGGCTTGAATGTCTAATACTTATTATGTTTTAGCCATCCACCCGCGATGATGACAACAATCTCAAGCGTGTGCTGCTGAACCTCTGGTGTGTGAAGGTGACTGTAGGAAATCCTGAACAGAATCTCCTACCAGGTGGGGCATACATGATCAGGTTAGACATGTGTGTGGGTTGCTGTCTTTTGGGCGCCTTCGTTTTCCCCTGTGCTTCAATGACGATGATTCTAAACTATCAAGTTCCTCTTTGTGTTGTTACAGTCCACATTTGGCGATCTTGCGCAAGGATTCCCAGCATAGTGTCTATTCGAAGCATTTCAGAGACACTTAGAGTGTCTTTAAAGCGTTTTCTGTCCATCAACAGAGCGTCTGCCCCTCTTCTTCCACACTCTTAGGGCGCTGAGAATTAACTCTGCCCATTGTTGACCCCAGATAGGTGACAGAGACAGCCAGCCTGTCTGCTCTCACCATGCTATCAATACCCATGTGCCTCAAAGCTAAAAAGTGTTCATCCCAAAAACCAATGTATGGATTGTATTTCTTTTCTCCAGTATGCCATGAAATTAGAGGCAGAGCAATTGAGACACAGGAAATTGAGCTTAGAAGAGAATGAATGCTAAGGAGGCTCTAAAGGGGAGGCAGACCGCGTTTTCCCGGGAAGATGTTTGTTTGGATGTTGACAAGTTATCAGGATGTTGAGAGGGTTGTCTTCTGCCTTTTTCTCTTATTGTGATTTGTCTCACAGCGTTAGGATAGAATAGATTTCAGAATTGACTTTTGTGTGCACTTCACAAACAGTGTTTTGATGCTCTGTTATTTCTGGGGTTCACCTTTTCTTGGCGGCCTTTATTTTGTATCCACTGTATTGGGTCATTGCTCTTTAAGGTACACTGTCCATTGTTAATCTGCTTATGTGGCCGAACTATTTAATTTGTTCATTTTTGATGAAGTTCAGTACTGATGTTGTACCCATGTTTTTCCTGATGTCTTTGTTTCAAAACCAGGCTTTTTCTTTTACCCCAGCATTCTGCGTAAACACTTCTTCTCTGTCTGACTAGTTTTCTTCTATCATTTGATGTCGCATCCAGGTTTGGCACTGATAGTGTAATGTTGGGGAAAGATTGTGTTGAACAATGCTCTTTTTGTGTTCATGGTGACATGGGGAAGGTTATCAGAAAGTTCAAAGGTGTTGTCTAGATGTCATGAAGTGTTTCAGAATGTTGATATAGTAACAAGAATATTTTCGGGTTTGTTAATTGAACTGTTGAAATTTGTTGGCTTATACATAGGGTATTTGGTATGTCATAAACTGTCTGATTGATAATTCATCTGTCAAGCAATTTTTCTAAAATTTCAAAGGGTTATCGGATTAAGTGGGGTGTCAGGATCCCAAGGTTTTCTTGATTCCATAGTAGTTGTTTTATGTCAGAGGGTTGACATTTATCAATATGGATGTTGAGATGGTTGTAGAGATGTCAAGGTTGATGTCATATGACAATATATTTTGTCTAGACCAATTCTGTAGCACTGAGGTCTCAATCTTGTTTTGTTATAACATTTTAATAAACTTTCCAAATTTTTGTAGCCAAATATTTTCTTTTTTTCAACCATGAAGGTTCTTTACATGCTCAGCAAACATAGGACCTCTGCTTTTTTTTGTCTCTGATAGAACTAGGAACTGATCTCACATACATTGAGATGAGCATGGACCTACATCTTCCCTTCCATCTCTGTCAGGACTAGAACCAATTTCACCTACACTGGGATGAACACATTACCTACATGTTTCCACCCATCTCTTTTGGGACTGAAGCTGGATCAAACCCTCATTGAGATGGATCCCAGTACCTACTATTATCATCTATCTCTGTTATGACTAAAAACCTGTCTCACTTATTTGAGATGAATATAAGACCTCCCATTGTTTGCCATATCTGTTAGGACTAGGAATTTGAACTCTCTACATTGAGATCAGGGAAAATTGGAAAATTATCCCAACTTTTCTCACCTTGTAACAACGAGTGTCTTGTAGTGATAAGCAAGCACCTTACGTTATTTATAGGCAATGTTCCTTGATATGCGGTCTTGTATGATGTCTGTTTTTCTCTCCTCTGTCCACTGATATATAAGAACTTTATTGACCATCATTTCAAAGCTTCAATTTTGTTCTTTAATGTTTGTGTTATGGTCCCGATTTACATCCATTTTGTTTGCCACAGGAAATAGTGCAATGACTAATAAGTTATACTGTGCATACAGGCGCGTCTGCTGGCCAACAAGAAAAAAGTTGAGGCAAGGAGTATCAGCTAAGGTTGGACTCTTCAGAAAATTCCCCAAGTCTGAGGCAGCTGAGAGGGGACAGAATGAACCTGTTAGTGAGGCAGCAATGTGGGTTCTAATGTCATGTCTGTACGGATAAGCATCTATTTTCTTGTGATGTCAACGCCTGCTTCTAATGTCATGTTTTGTGTCTTGTATCGTGTCATTAATTTAATTTAAAGGGTTTAAACTGAAGGATTAACTTTGTTATCGGTTTCTCAGGGCTTGGTCTCTCTCCACAGAAATGGCACGCCACCTGCCGCAGTAGTGTTTAAGTACCCAAAATCTGTACCTCCAGCAAAATCCAGAGATCTTGGAAAAATGCCTGTAAACAGAATGGCTTGACAAATTCAAACACAACCTTCAGAACACAAGGAACAAGCTTAACCGAAGAGATCATTATGTCTTGCGACTCTGAATGAACTTTACTGAAAGGCAGGAATATCAGACTTTTTCTTCTGCTTCTTCCATTTGCAGAAAATAAACCTTTTTATTTCTAAGGTGGTCAGCTGGATTGGTTAATGGTTACTGATTGATATCACAGCACTCGGGCGACCTGGGTGCTCAGTGTTCTCTAACAGATTGACGGGTGTGCATACTGATGGTTCCTGTGGATTGCTGGTAAAAACACTCCTCTCTCTGCCCTTCAAGCATCCAGCTCTCATTGACAACATTAATTTAAATTCCTTAAAGCGCTGGAATTTAATTCAACATCAATGTTAGTGTCCTCATCCACAGTAGGTCACCAAGAGACCAAGGGAAAATCTTCCGTATCCATCCTAAACTCCCAACATTGATGTTTTCAATGCCAGTCTGATTTTGAGGTGAAGAGAGGAGTGTGTTTAACAACGAGACGAAACCCTCAGTACACATACTCTTCAACATCTGTAGGGAACGGTGTACCTATGTATCTGCCAGAAGTGCTGTGACCAATATGTTATCAGTGTCTCTATGTTTTCAATGTCTGTATGTTGTCAGTGTATTTATGTTTTCAATGTCTGTATGTTGTCCCGTGTTTGTATGTTTCAGTGTGTGTATCACCTGAGTGGATTACCTGCCCCAAATTAAGGTGTGAAAATAGAACCACTATTACCTGCATACATGTCATGAGGCGACTAAAGAGTTGGATATGGGGCTACTACCCACCCCTTGAAAAACACTAGATAGCTACAGAAACCACAAGCAAGGAAAATCATAGCTCGCCACCTGAGGGAAAAAAGGACCCTGCAAGGAAGGACTGAGTTGGAGACAGAATCAAAAAGGTGAGGAAAGAGTAAAAAGATCTGGAAAAAATGGCTCTGGAAAACGAGGGGGTGGCGTCCTTGGTTTGAACCGCTGCTCTCCCAGGGTGAAGAATTGTCTGTATGTTGTCAGTGTTTATATATAACCAGTTGTTCCCTGTTGTTAATTCATTCTATTATTTTTTTAAATCTCTGGTGAACAGTTAGATAACTTGTTCAAATTTGTGGGTGATTCGGACAATTTCAGTTGGACATCGGACACATCTTCATATAATTATACTTGTTTTATATATCAGCCAAAAATGTTTTGAGTGGATATCCTTTTGCTTTGTATCTTTGTATCACTGGAAGAATATGTTCCAACTACAAAGCAGAACTCTTAGCCCCTCTGATGGCAGCACAGCACATGAATAAGTTACGCAAGCACATGAAACTTTTTGGCAAAATGGTATTTCTTACGGACTCACTGTCAGCTATACAAGCCCTGGAGGTTAATTCTTCTGACAGCACAGTACAAAACCTAAAAAAAGAAATTGTCAGCTTTCAGAAAAAGGCAGAAATTCACTTGCAGAGTTCCATCTCACTGTGGCATTGCAAGTAATGAGAGTGCCGATGTCTTAGCTAAGGATGGCAGTGCCAAAAACAAATTACCCCCCTGTCTTTTCAAAAAGGTCAAAATCCTCCTAAGAAAATCTGCAGTAGACTGGAAGACAAACACTGGATATGATTATGGAAAAAACTCCTCAAGACCTCAGCAGAACAGACCAGGTCATTATATTTGGCTATGCCGGACCTGCAGGCTCAGCTCTCTGCCAGTGTCAGCAAGCAGAACAGACACCATAGTATATCCCGCAAGACTGTCCCCTCCCGGCTGAGCTCAGAAGCAACATGTGGCCCACCAGTCGACCTAAAACTAAGCTTTGGGGGAAAACCCGACAGACCTGAAGTTGACCTCCCAGTTTGTGGTCCAAGAAATTAACGCATGACCAGAGATCGCTGAAGTATCATTATTGTGATGTGTTTTGCTGATTAACATTACATTCTCTTTGAGATCACTGTCTGTTGGTAATCTGCTTATTCTGAACCATTTCATTTGTTGCGTCTTGATGAAGTTCAGTACTGATGTTGTACACTTTTTTTCCTGCCTTCATTTCCAAACCAGTCTCTTGATATTCCCATCATTCTGTGACCTTCATCTCTGTGTTACCAGTTTTTCTTCTTCGTTTAATGTCAGTTGCCACTATTAGCATAAACTGGGAGAAAGATTGTGTTGAATAGTTCTCTTTTAGTGTTCATGGTAACAAATGATGTTTTAAAACAGGCCTTTACACAAAGAAACCTTATCAAAAGAATAAGAATCAGACAATCAAGGTTCTTCTGGTATGTATTGTGAAGAGGAGGTTTAGAATATTTGGGGAACAGGTAAAATTCAGAAAGGAGAGATCATGGAAGACAGAGGAAGAAGATGTTTGATGGTCGGACATGATGGTTCAACAAAGATCAACATCAGAACTGATTAACTGTACCAAAGGGGAGAGCTGTGGAGAGACATGATCTCCTCGCCGGCTGGCATGACTCTTTAACCCTTAGCTCTAGGCGTATATATCGTTTTCCCAAATTCACTTATAAGCGCATTACCGTCTGTTATTATCTCTCCTCTTTGGGCTAACGTTTACACGTTATACATTACTACTGTCACTGCTTGGCGTACTTTCATGTTGTGACCTAGAAACAAAGTAGCTATTTTAGCTCAGCCTTCAGAAATTATTAGCCGAAAGGGTTAGTGTTGACATTATTGCATTTTAAAATACAGAATTTATTGCTCTGGATTGACTTCTTTCGGATATGCTAGCCAGAACTCAATGGAATGGATACAGATAGTTTTTCCCAGACTTGGTTCAATGGATCTAGACATCGACATCTCAAGTTCACATTCTCCCAAATTTGGTGCCATGTACTTTCAGGCAGTGCCACCCCCACACACATACGAAGAGTCCTAAACAGCCTCTATTGCCTCTTGAAAGTAGTGAAGTCGTTGGTAGTATTATAATTATATAGCCTAGAATATGTAAATGTAAGTAGTTGTTAGTGAACTAAGCTCAGGCTAGTGGTCGGGTTCAATTCCCCAGTGTGTGTTAATTTTTCCCGACGTAACAGTTCTCAGCTCCTCGACCCACCTCAATTCGGTATCAGGAAGGCACTGGGAAATAAATCGACGGTGTAATTTGACCTATTCAACGGTCAATGAAAAATACGGTTTAACTTTGTACCCTATACTCGGGTATGAAAAAAAGTTCCTTTTTCCCCTTTTTAGAATATGTAATAGTTTGGTTTTTATATGTTTGATAATTCCTGACTGTTTTGTATGCCTTTCTGTAGATTACAATGTATCAACATTTCACTGACAGCTAAACCTACAGATGATAAACAGCATATTCATACCTACTTTTTGTTACCCGAGCCAACCATGGACAATGAGCAAAGTCCAGCTGCAAAAATTAAATATATGTGAAAAGCTTGCCCATGAAGGGTAACAAAAACACCAGAAAGACAGTCACCAAAATTAGCATAGAAAGAAAGTTGACACTGGATATGATTATGGAAAGGCTCCCCCAAAGACTCTTAGAACAGACCAGGTCATTATTTTCGACTATGCCCGGACACTGCAGGCTCAACAAACACTTATATAGACTAGGGAAAAAGTCAAACATCCCCCAGAACCTAGCGTGAATTACATTGGGAAAAAAGAATAAGTGGGCCGGCCCTTAATAAAAATCATACAAACTCCACAGTAGGATGATGCCCCGTCCATCAGTGGTGATGATCAGAATTTTCATCTAGAAATTGTTTCGTTTGTTGTGTGTGTGTGTGTGCGTAGATGACTAGTGAGCCTGATGCTGGCTTGAAATGTTCTTGTACAATGTGGCAAGGGATCTTCCCACTTGTGGGAGTTTTACTGCCTTTCTCATCATTAAAGTGCTATCCTTTATAGGACGTTGCTCTCTTTGCAGCACATCTGAAATTCACTCTTTCTCTTACCAGTTCACCCACTTTGTCGATGGTCTGTTCTGGTTTCTTAATATCTTGTAGCCATCTTCTTTTGGTCTGCCTCTGCATTCTGGGACCCTGCCCTCTAGTATTGTTCTTTCCAGGCCATCGTGGCGCTTGATGTGACCAATTATAATTTTCTGTATAGTATGTTGATCAGCCAATTCTCTTTAACATTTAGTTCTTTCAGGACATGTGTGTTTTTCTTTTCTGTCCATGGTATTCTAGGATCTTTCTGTAGCATTTAGTTTGAAGAACTGGATTTTTATTCTTAATTTTGTGTAATAGTCCATGATTACTGAAACCCTAGTACCCTGGGAAAATGCATGCTCTCAATATTTTAATTTTTTGTATTTTGCTGGTGCTTTGCCACATGTTCTTCATTGTGTTTCTTCTTGATTGCTATTGCCAATCTTCTTGAGATCTCTTTGGAGCAGTCACCGTTATTGTTAATTATTTAGCCCAGATATTCGTAGCTCTCTACACATTGGAGTTCTTCATTGTTTATTTGGATGTTAGGAGCCTTTTTTCTTTGTCAGTTGACATGATTTTTTGTTTTTGTGTATTCAAATATAGATGTTGGTCTTCACTATGTTTTCGGTCTTCTTTGCTGGTGGATAATAATACTGTAGTCTAATTTTCTAAGCTCTGATTGCTTTGCCGCCTATAGTGAGAGGGTCGTAATTCACAAGTTGGCATCGTACTGCCTTCTATTTGACAATTTTTGGGCCATCCATGCTTTTTCTACCTGCCTTGCAGGCGAAGAACCGTGTAAAGGCTGATCTGTCTTGAGCAACATTGTCTCAGTTGTCGACATCTTTGCCAAAGTTTCCTTCGAGATCTTGTAAACTCCACAATAAAAGTCTTATACAACAGACATCAGGAAAGAAGGTGAGGCGAAGACCACGAAAAAAATGGTTAGTTGGCATAGCAGAATAATGAAATACAAAAAAACCTTCACCAAGCCCTGAAGCTTCTTCTTCTTCACCCTTTACCCTAGGGGGTATGGGTCCCAAAACAAGGCCTTGAAGCCCCACCTATCGAGTATCTTTCCAGATCTCTCAGCTATCCTCATTTTCTTGCATTCGTCTCCCTTCTTTGGCGTCCTCTTTTTTCCTTGGGTGGCAAGCTATGATTTTCTTGGTTGTGATTTATGTCGCTATCTAGTGTTTTTACGGTTGGGAGCTAACCCGCTCCCAACCTCATAGTTGCCTCTTATGACATTGTGGCGGATAACAGTGGTACTATTCATTACACTCCCAATTTGTTTCCGGTAACCACTCAGGCCACTATTGTCTCCCTTGTATCTCTTTATATTTATAACCCTTTGGGTTTTTCCCATATGACTCAAACCCTCTTGCAGAAATGGGACACCTGCCAAATTTTTCTCAAGTGCAAACTCCATAGTTCTGGAACCTTCCCAGGGCAACAATGCATTTGTTAAAGAACTATCGGTCTGGATTGAACCCCGGCTTGAAACAAGGCAACAGCAACCACATAGCCACAGGACCTTACCTCTTTTATGTCTCCCCTGCCAGTTATATAAAGTCATCTATTGCATAGGACTCAAAAGGGTAGTTAAATGCTAATTTTGATATTAGAGGACTTACCTCTTGTTCCCAGGTACTCAGTTCGCTCCCTCCTGGAGCCATCAGAATATTTTCCAAGATCCTGGCCTCAGTGTAGGTGAGATCAAGTTCTTAGTCCCATCAGGGACGATAAAACATAGGCCCATGTTGAGGTTAAGCCTAAATGAACCATGGCAGTTCAAAATCGTGAAGACAGGCTGGAAAGACACTGCCGTGTAAAAAATTTATTATAAGGACTAAAAATAAAATTCCTACCAAATAGTTTCACTTTATTTACACACTGGGGAACCCCCGGGGGGGTACAAAGTTTGTACAGCCGCTGAATCTTCCTGTGAAAGATCAGAAAAAAAACATGTTTACTCACGAAGTGCATTATTTAAAGATTCTATTGATCAATCAATAATTCTGATTAAATATCTATTACTTTCTTGTTCAGGCTGCCTTAGCTGTGTGGATTGTTATTTTGAGATTCATGTCCGATCTACCCCCAAACCCGGGGTCCTAACCAATCTGAAGTCAAGGTCAGTATGTGTGGGACATATGTGTATGTATCTATGTACACATATTTGTGTGGTGTGTGTCTTTGACATACATTGTTGTTTCTGACTTTCAGTCATTTCTTGGAAGATCCCGAAAGTCAGGTTGCGGTATGAGTGGATATTTTTCTATATAATTTCCAACCTCCAGGCTCAAATGGATCCTGTCATGGGCATGAGGGTGTTCAGAGCGAAAAAACTGACAGGCTGCATTAAAACATTGATTGTTGGGGAGTTGAGGATGGACAAGGGGATGTTCTTTGATCTCTTGATGACCTACTGTTGGATGAGGACACTAAAATTGACACTGAATCAATCCAGCGATTGAGGGAGTTTGGAATTACATGTACAAGTTGAGTTGGATGCTTGGTGATGGAGAAGTGTGTTTTAACCAGCAAGCCACAGGAACCATCAGTATGCGTACTCTTCACATCTGTTGAAACTAGTACCTATGGGTTGTCCGGGGACGGTGACGTCAGTTCATTAGCAAACAATATCGATCTTTGAAAATATGCCTTCATTTTTATGTACATATATTTTTGTGTACATGTGTTATGTTTTCTATGTAAGTGTTTGGTATGTTTCTATGTAAATTTTGTGGTATGTATCTATGTTTGTGTGGTATGTGTCTATTTTTGTGGTATGTTTCTAGGTACATGTGTGTATGTTTCTTTTGTGCATGGGTGGTGTCTAAATCAAATGATTGACTTCATTGCAAGTTTCTCCATGACTCTGTTCCTCTTGAGAAATGTCCATCTGCAGAAGTGTTGTTCAAAGTACACTCCCTAGCTCAACAACAATCCTGGATCTCTACTCAGATTGCAACCTGCCTGTGTGTTGCTGGGGTCAAAAAATAGGAGTGCAAGAGGAAGAATAGTAACACTGCAACATACAATGTCATAAGACAACTAAGGTAGGGGCCTAGTGATGCTACCCTAGTAAAATAAAATCCCATGAAAATCAGAGGGACTAACTACTTGTAAAAACCGCCACATACAATCACATACAAATCACAAAGTAGGGTTAACAAGTGGTTGATATGAGAACAAAAGAATAAAAAAGGGTTCAACACAATCTTCAGAATGCAAGGCAAATGCCTTAACCAACTCACTACATGTGTGGTGTTTGTCCATACCCCAAATGTAGTGTGTGTATGTGTTGTGTATTTTTTCTAAATGTGGGGTGTGTCTGTTCATGTGTCAGATTATTGCATCTGTGTATGTTCTCATTTTGTGTCTATGCTTTTGTATATTTAGCATGTCTGTGTATGTCTGTGTTCATGGGTGTATCGTGTGTGTTTATAAAAATATACATGTGTGAATGTCTTATGAGTGTGTGTTTGTCTATGATATCACCCTTTCCCACCTGTGACTAAAATTTGGTCATTCTTCCTACATTTATGTATAATCATGAGTGTCACTCTTGCTATCTGTACAGGACAGTACTCCAGTGATGGCTAAATCTATTCCCTCTGGGGCCAAGTTTAATAAAAGATCTTGAAGCCATGAAGATGGGCGAATGGTAAAGGGTTTTGTCCCAAACCTCAACTTCTCACTTGTCCTTCATTTTTACCTGTCCTTCATGTGTCACCTGTCCCCTTTTATGTCTTACCTGTCCTTCATATGTCTCTGTCCCCCATCTGTCTCACCTGTCCCTCATCTGTCTCACCTGTCCTTCTAAAGCCTCATCTGTCCCTCATCTGTCCTTTATTTTCTTACATGTCCTTCATATATCTCACCCATCCCTCATCTGTCCCTCAATGTCTCACCCGTCCTTCATATGTCTCACCTGTCCCTCATCTGTCCTTTATATGTCTCAATGTCAATATCCCCACCTATCCTCATCTGTCTCACCTGCCCCTCATTTTCTCACTGTCCCTCATCTGCCCCTCATCTGTCTCTCTGTCCTTCATATTTCTCCCCATCTCTATGTCTCACCTGTTCTTTGTCTCCTGTCCTTCATATGTCTCACCTGTCCCCCATCCCTCACCTTTCCTCATCTGCCTCACCTTTCCCTCTCTGCCCCACCTGTCCTCATCTGTCTCACCTATCCTCCCTCTGTCTCACCTATCCTCATCTGTCTCATCTGTCTTTATATGTCTCATCCCTTCATATCTCACCTATCCCTCATCTGCCTATTTCCTCATTTCTACTACAACTCTATGTTCCCGAAACTCTATTCTGTGCAGATGACCACTGTCAGGCAGAGCCTCAGATAGTCAATAACACCTTGAGCCATCTCTTCTATGTCTTCTCTCATTCTTCTTCCAGTCCATTCCTCCAAAATTATCTTCTCTAGGCACTCGTGTTGTTTGATGTATCCAAAAATTTAATTTCCTTATTTTTATGTTCTTTAACCCTTTGGTCTTCGAGCAATATTCTGGTTCATGACATTTTTAAATGAACAAAGTTAATATACTGGCTAAATCAGCATAATTGCAGAAAAGGCATCCAGGGGAAAAAAAATTACTTGCAAATTAAAAGACCTTTTAAAATTAGAACATTTTTGTGCAACGGAAACATTTTTCTTGCTCTGCATGATATTCCCAAGTACTCTTCTGTAATGTTTTGCACTAGAAAGGGATCACTGTATAGTATCAGAACATCACTGTGTCCTATTCATAAAAAACTTGTGCTTTTATCTTTGTAAGAGGCTGAAATTGCATATTCCGTAACACTGGCAAGAGAACTTCGAAAGAAGATGGTCTCACTTACCGAGAAAAAAACTAAGTCACAGAAGATGTAGCACACGTTTGCATCATGGCTGAGAATGAAGTAGTGGGGCGGAGTAATGGCCTGTTGGAGGACAAACCTATGTCCAACTTGGAAGCTTCACTTTATCCTAGGACTGGTTTTTGAGACCTGAGCTAAAGGGTTGGTTGAACTTGTGTGATATTTTCTCTCTTACAGTATAACACTCATCAGGTTCCGTGCGTGGTGGCCAATGGATCTCCACAAATCTCTGTCCCTGGTGTTTTCTATCATCTCAGATGTTGATGCACTTCCATGTCATGATGTCAGACAATCCAATTTCTATCTCTGTCTTCCTCTATCTCATCTCCCTTGATTGTACAGGTTGTCCCAAAGTATTCCCAAGCTACCCGTTCTCGTTACATGTCAAAAATGATGATTGCCTCTTTCTTATATTGATAA
Source organism: Arion vulgaris (assembly GCA_020796225.1). NCBI lineage: Eukaryota > Metazoa > Mollusca > Gastropoda > Stylommatophora > Arionidae > Arion > Arion vulgaris. Next base: position 25,154 of record JADZMA010001027.1, read on the forward strand.
TAAGTCTCTGTGTGTCTTGACCTTATTCAACACCTTCACATTCGTTATTTTAGCAGTTCATGGGATTCTCATTATTCTTCTCTGTAAAACCATTTCAGATTTCTTCTTGAATGCTCAATATCGACCCTTGTTAACCACTCTGTGATTTGTAGTGATCTGAGCCTAGGGTGATTGTTTATTGTACCAGTTATGCTACAAGTAGACCTTCCATCTGATTTCTGCGATGCTGTTTATTTACTATAGTCTGTCCCTTGAATTATGAAACCGTTTGAAATTGATTTTCTAAAATTTCCTTTTGGATCTCAGTGATTTTTGCAATCAACCTCACCGGATTGTACACTATAGTAACAGATCTCGGTACACAGGCGTTGTTCTAAAATACATTATGTAACATAGAAATATTGAGTATACAACAATTTTCCCCAATTCCGTGCACCTAACAGTCGAGTTTGGCGGAAAGCATTTGCGTTATAATTGGGATACCGTTGTATAAATTATAAGCTATCTAGCTATTTATAACTATTGTATCATATTTGTTGGGTTATCAAACTGACGTGATATCACATTCATAATGAGTCTGAAGTGCACATTTATAACAATGCAGAAAAGGGTTGTTTTACTATACCACACTTCCGTAGGAATCTAAGAAAGGGCATCTATATTGCGATATTCATAACCTGAGGAAGCAACTGGCGCTGGTCTGAATGGAGAATCCTTTTCCGATGGATTAAACAGGACACAAAGTGCACTAATGTCAAGCAAGGAAGGAAAAGAACAATTGGCGACTTTGACATAGATGTCATAAGGCGGGCTCTTGAAAATGTTTCGACAAATCAACTTGTTACTCTCAGGAAACTGAAATTAAAACTGCAATCAGATTGCAGCTAGACATTCTAAAATTCTCATGAAAATTGTAAACGCGGCTTCACCTTAGAAAAACTATAGGCGGCAGGAATATTATTTGTGAAAAGCCACATTTAATTGCTGCCCGAAGTAAAAACCTGAGGCAGATCGTGGCGGCGGAGGCAAAGGCTATGATATTGTATTTTGGAAGATCCCGGGTCAATGCTCACCACCAGCTAAAGAATGGCAATCAGTAGCGGTGAACAGAAAAAAAAAAAACCAGCAGCAAAAGGCCAGGTTTATACTAACACATGGGAAGCAGTGAAGGGTTTTTCCCTGGCGGACTT
>JADZMA010001028.1:0-26323 GCA_020796225.1 Arion vulgaris
ACGTAATCGCCAACAACCCATTCAACTGCCCTCTCTAGGTTGCATTGAGATCACGTAATCGCCAACAACCCATTCAACTACCCTCTCTAGGTTGCATTGAGATCACGTAATCGCCAACAACCCATTCAACTACCCTCTCTAGGCTGATTGAGATCACGAATCGCCAACAACCCATTCAACTACCCTCTCTAGGTTGCATTGAGATCACGTAATCGCCAACAACCCATTCAACTGCCCTCTCTAGGTTGCATTGAGATCACGTAATCGCCAACAACCCATTCAACTGCACTCTCTAGGTTGCATTGAGATCACGTAATCGCCAACAACCCATTCAACTGCCCTCTCTAGGTTGCATTGAGATCACGTAATCACCAACAACCCATTCAACTGCCCTCTCTAGGTTGCATTGAGATCACGTAATCGCCAACAACCCATTCAACTGCCCTCTCTAGGTTGCATTGAGATCACGTAATCGCCAACAACCCATTCAACTGCCCTCTCTAGGTTGCATTGAGATCACGTAATCGCCAACAACCCATTCAACTGCCCTCTCTAGGTTGCATTGAGATCACGTAATCACCAACAACCCATTCAACTGCCCTCTCTAGGTTGCATTGAGATCACGTAATCGCCAACAACACATTCAACTGCCCTCTCTAGGTTGCATTGAGATCACGTAATCGCCAACAACCCATTCAACTGCCCTCTCTAGGTTGCATTGAGATCACGTAATCGCCAACAACCCATTCAACTGCCCTCTCTAGGTTGCATTGAGATCACGTAATCGCCAACAACCCATTCAACTGCCCTCTCTAGGTTGCATTGAGATTACGTAATCACCAACAACCCATTCAACTGCCCTCTAGGTGCATTGAGATCACGTAATCGCCAACAACCCATTCAACTACCCTCTCTAGGTTGCATTGAGATCACGTAATCACCAACAACCCATTCAACTGCCCTCTCTAGGTTGCATTGAGATCACGTAATCGCCAACAACACATTCAACTGCCCTCTCTAGGTTGCATTGAGATCACGTAATCGCCAACAACACATTCAACTGCCCTCTCTAGGTTGCATTGAGATCAAGTAATCGCCAACAACCCATTCAACTGCCCTCTCTAGGTTGCATTGAGATCACGTAATCGCCAACAACCCATTCAACTGCCCTCTCTAGGTTGCATTGAGATCACGTAATCGCCAACAACCCATTTATTCAAAGAAGCAAATCATATTTTTCGACAAATAAAATAAATAAATATAATAAACAAAGGTAATAATACAAAATAAAATAAATAAATATAATAAACAAAGGTAATAATACAAAATAAAATAAATAAATATAATAAACAAAGGTAATAATACAAAATTAAATAAATAAATATAATAAACAAAGGTAATAATACAAAATAAAATAAATAAATATAATAAACAAAGGTAATAATACAAAATTAAAATTTTGGATTTGAAATTCCACATGTTCGATACAACTTCTCAAACATACAAACACGCAAAAACAAACAAAAACATAAGCACCCACACATACAAACAAGCACGCACGCGAGTCCTATTTGAAAGATCCATGATTTTTTTTCTTGAGCATATCAATTTTCTTTATTATACTGTCAATATTTTACTCACTATTTTCACGTAAAGACATCCCGATTATTTGATATTGTGATATATATATCAGTTATTTGACTAGTTATGTGCAAGCTTTGCAAAATAATATTTTCTTTTTTTAAAAATATCTTACATTGTTGAAAACCATTGTACAAATTAAACACGTCAACTTCGGTGACGGGCACAGACAACACATTTCCCTGGCAACTGTCTACAACAGTACAAATCTCAGACTGCTGCAAGTACACTAGGACGCTCTTCTAACATCCACATAGAAATATATTAATAAGACAAATGCAATTTCAAAACCCGAGGGTTGAAATCATTGAATTTGAAAATAGGGCTTGGTGAAGGCAACAGACAAAATTAATCGAATTTGCGTCCTATATTTGCGTTCTGTATTTGCCGTCATTGTATGGTTGCTTGAGTCATCTTCTCTGTTGTATGTAATTATTTATGTTTGTGCTTGTGCTCTTGATTTATATATATATATATATGCTTGTATGTCCTTCCCTATATGTTTACATTTAGATAGTAAATAATTTTAAAAGAATATGTGGTTACAATTTTTGCCGTAAGAAAAGGTTCAAACTCGACACCAAATAGTTTGTGCTGAGCAGAACTTTGTCAGCAGTCATTGAAATTTCTCACCAAACATGCCTCTGCAGCCATCATGCTCAAATCTTCAGTTACATCCTGAATCCATGTTCTCCGTGAAAAGGATTACCATCATCGCATTTTGAACCTTCTTTGTAATATAACCAACAATGGAGAATGTTATAGTGGTTTCATAAAAAAGGATGATGTCTCATACGCACTCCAAGTCAGTATCAACACTGCTCCATTACCTGATGGTGTCCAATATCAACACATCAAACAGTTTGACAAGATTAGTATTAACGTCATTGTGACGGACTTCAACAACAGGGTACGGATTGATGTGGAACATGAGAGTTTTGCTCCTTAGCTAGTTACCACCTACATCTGAAGTAGGAGACTTGATGTGGAACATGAGAGTTTTGCTCCTTAGCTAGTTACCACCTCTACATCTGAAGTAGGAGACTTGATGTGGAACATGAGAGTTTTGCCGCAGTTACCACCTACATCTGAAGTAGGAGACTTGATGTGGAACATGAGAGTTTTGCTCCTTAGCTAGTTACCACCTCTACATCTGAAGTAGGAGACTTGATGTGGAATATGAGAGTTTTGCTCCTTAGCTAGTTACCACCTACATCTGAAGTAGGAGACTTGATGTGAACATGAGAGTTTTGCTCCTTAGCAGTTACCACCTACATCTGAAGTAGGACTTGATGTGAACATGAGAGTTTGCCTTAGCTAGTTACCACCTCCATCTGAAGTAGGAGACTTGATGTGGAACATGAGATTTTTGCTCTTAGCTAGTTACCACCTACATCTGAAGTAGAGAGACTTGATGTGAACATGAGAGTTTTGCTCCTTAGCTAGTTACCACCTCTACATCTGAAGTAGGAGACTTGATGTGGAACATGAGAGTTTTGCTCTTAGCTATACCACCCATCTGAAGAGGAGACTTGAGTGAACATGAGAGTTTTGCTCCTTAGCTAGTTACCACCTACATCTGAAGTAGGAGACTTGATGTGGAACATGAGAGTTTTGCTCCTTAGCTAGTTACCACCTACATCTGAAGTAGGAGACTTGATGTGAACATGAGAGTTTTGCCTTAGCTAGTTACCACCTCACATCTGAAGTGAGACTTGATGTGGAATATGAGAGTTTTGCCTTAGCAGTTACCACCTAATCTGAAGTAGGAGACTTGATGTGGAACATGAGAGTTTTGCTCCTTAGCTAGTTACCACCTACATCTGAAGTAGGAGACTTGATGTGGAACATGAGAGTTTTGCTCCTTAGCTAGTTACCACCTCCATCTGAAGTAGGAGACTTGATGTGGAACATGAGAGTTTTGCCCCTTAGCTAGTTACCACCTCACATCTGAAGTAGGAGACTTGATGTGAACATGAGAGTTTTGCTCTTAGCTAGTTACCACCTCTACATCTGAAGTAGGGAGACTTGATGGGGAACATGAGAGTTTTGCTCCTTAGCTAGTTACCACCTCCATCTGAAGTAGGAGACTTGATGTGGAACATGAGAGTTTTGCTCCTTAGCTAGTTACCACCTCTACATCTGAAGTAGGAGACTTGATGTGGAACATGAGAGTTTTGCTCCTTAGCTAGTTACCACCTCCATCTGAAGTAGGAGACTTGATGTGGAACATGAGAGTTTTGCTCTAGTAGTTACCACCTACATCTGAAGTAGGAGACTTGATGTGGAACATGAGAGTTTTGCTCCTTAGCTAGTTACCACCTCTACATCTGAAGTAGGAGACTTGATGTGGAACATGAGAGTTTTGCTCCTTAGCTAGTTACCACCTCCATCTGAAGTAGGAGACTTGATGTGGAACATGAGAGTTTTGCTCCTTAGCTAGTTACCACCTACATCTGAAGTAGGAGACTTGATGTGGAACATGAGAGTTTTGCTCCTTAGCTAGTTACCACCTCCATCTGAAGTAGGAGACTTGATGTGGAACATGAGAGTTTTGCTCCTTAGCTAGTTACCACCTACATCTGAAGTAGAAGACTGCCTGTATGGCGAGGAAACCAATAAAACGGTAAGCAGCTTTCACGCAGAAATCAGTAAGAAGCGCCACACCAGGCGCCATGGCTGCGTCTGAATTCATATCGGGCGAAGGAAGAAAAAGTTACCACCTACGACTACATATATCTCTAAATGAGAGCTAATCCCTCGGCATGTAAAATACAAGTTCAGTAGATTTGTCCTTAAAGTGAATGTTATTTCACTAATTACTCGAGACAGACACTTACTATACGTAGTTATATATATAGTACTTCCATTGTACTCGACAACTAACAGAATGTTTGCAATCATACGTCAACTATTCAGATCACTAATTACTCGAGACAGACACTTACTATACGGAGTTATATATATAGTACTTCCATCGTACTCGACAACTAACAGAGCATGTTGCAATCATACGTCAACTATCCAGAGGTAAAGAATAAAAAAGGAAGAATTTGTTTTCGTACCATGAGCCGCAGTAGCGTAGTTTATTTTTAGTGAATTCACTTTTTCGGCGCGTGGCCCGGGTTCAATTCTACAATGGACGAGGAATATTTGTCCGTCAGTAACGACTCTCAGACCGACCCAGCATCAATTGGCGTGCCAGAAAAGCACTGGGAAAATAATGATGGCAGGCGTTATATCGACATCACTCATCGAGCGCTGGCGGGCAATGAAAATTTGGGTCTCGAGGTATTAAAAATGGTTTATGTTTTTCTTTTCCATGAGGTATTTTAGGGAAGGAATACGGTGTTATGCATGTATGTCTTTGACATGCGACACGCGATGGGTGTTGAGGTCAGCATCACGACATCCGACTTAATTTCCCAGTGTTTCTTTGATAGCCAGTTGAGGCTGGGTAACCTGTGCTATTAAAACTGAAACTAATCTTACTTCAACTGACGGATTTGATTATGTGACCACTCCACATGTTCGAAGCAAATATGGAGACCTGTTTATGTCATTTTGTTTAGTTCTGTTTCATTTCTTCTGTGTTGCAAATCTCTTGCTACAAGTTATTGTGAGGATGGCAGTTTTCTGAGCGCTTCGCTGAATTTGTTTAGTTGCTAATCGTTCTGCCACACATTGTTTAGTCTGTGAATGGTGCTGCTTGTATTTCATTTATGCGAACTAGTCGGTTTTACATTGTCTAGTATATCAGTTGCTCACATTGTGAATATATGATTAGGTAACTTCAACTAGATGAGTCGTTTCTCATGTCTTCTACACTATTATGTTTGGATCCTGAATGTATAATTTTACTAAGTTTTACTTGTTGACTGTTTGATCTATAGAAGTTTGTAACGAACAGCGGTTCTATTTTATACATAGTTTTATCAATGGTCCATGCTATTGCTGTAGTACGACAAGAGAAGAAGACGACATACACCAACACGAGAACGAATGCAATATATTTGAATGTCTGAGATCATTTCTTATTTATTCGATTCAGTCCTACACATTAGGATGTCATCTACAAAAGTCAATGTTCTGCCTAGCCTGGATGGCTGAATTGTGTCTACGTCTACTGCCCAGATGACGAGCAATACGGGTAGCACTAGGAACTCTGGGAAAATCACAGATATATGAGTGCAGGTCCTGACGTCAATGCTTCTAAAGTAGTGCAACGGTTTTTCCCATCAAAGAAGCAGTTATTGAATTAACCAGACAAGGAGTGATTCACAATATTTAGTGAAAAAAGTATCATGATTGAAAAGTCCACTTGGTTAAACATGTTTTCCAAGATAATCAGTATTGCAACGGTTTCTTGCTCAACTTAAAACACATTCTTTACTAACTACCGCAATGTGTGGCAAGATAGTCTATTAAAATAGGGCAATTGCCACCTACTACGCCAAACATTGTTTCATGCAAAATTAGTACTAAATTTATGTAAACACATTCTGGTTCAATTTCCGGTTTTAATCTACAGCAAAGCTAGTTACATCTATGTCTTAGCCGATCTAGAGATTGCTAAAGTTTGATTATTGGGTGACATTTCGCTGGAATTTTAAACAAAAATTAATTGGCTGTATCGTGTTTTTAATTGGGTAGCGAATGTATTAAGTCCTCGCAAACGTTGTAAGCAAACATTCCAGAATTGTGGAAAGGATGTGGTCTTCCTCCAGGTGGCACATTACGTTTCTAGTCACTATCTCCTGTAATAATTTTAAAATAAATTTTAAATGTGTGATGAGTAGCCGATGAACAGTCTAGATTCCTTTTCAAGTTTATTAAGAGTCGCAACTAGCTAAGGAAAATGACTAAAGATATAGAAAGCAAGTTGAATGCATTTGAAAATAGATGTCTGCGAAAAATAATGAATATAAATGGAACGAATTCAGGAGAAGTGATGAAATCAGAGACATGTCTGGTCAACCACTAGTGACAACTGTTATAAGAAAGAGAAGATGGAGATATGTTGGGCACACCTTGAGGAGAAATGATCAACTAATATCAAAGCAGGCATTGAAGTGGGATGCAAAGGGTTCAAGAAAGAGGTCGACCTAAGGAGACCCTGAAACGAACCTTTGCTGAGAGAGGCAGGAAATATCGGTCTCAGTTCCATGGAGGAGGTTGAGCGAGTTGCCCAGGATAGAGCGGTATGGAGAAATTACTTGCAGGCCCTATGTAACGTATAACGGTACGAGAGGAATTATTATTAACTAGCTAAGGAGCGAAAGTTCATGCTCCACATCAAAGCGTACGTTGTTGCTGAAATCCGTCACAATGGCGTTCATATTAATCTCGTCAAAGTGTTTGATGTGTTGATATTGGACACTCATCAGGTAATGGAGCAGTGCTGTGACTGAATATGTGTGCATTTAGGATATCATCCTTTGTTATGAAACCACTATAACATTCTCCACTGTTAGTTATATTACATAGAAGTTCAAAATCGGACGATGGTCATTCTTTTCAATTTATTCTAAGTCACATACTGTTAAGGGAACCCCTGTTCCTTCTTTTGTGTGTTGTCGTTAGAGGAGTCAGGTCAATAAGTCAGGTAAATTAGAAAATAATAAGCTGGTTGTCCTCCTCCGCAATTTCCAATGAAACTTCCTGCAATGCGGTGACTTATTATTATCGTCCAGAGTTATACAATTCACATATACTTATTCAATACTCCACTGACATAGTACTTGAAATAAGTGGCTATGAGTCGAACAAGTACTCCATGCATGATTCATCTCAGACTTATGCATCATACGACTGTCTTGTTCCGTTGTCAGTGGAAGATAGTTATGGTGTTTTTCTTGAAAATGGTCTTGAAAGTCCTATTAATGCCTTACAGACAACGGACATTTAAATACTAGTTTTATATTTGCATCTCTTGCATTGGAGTGAGCTCTCCGGTTCATTCTTGATGTGTATAAGGTCGTGTCCACCTGCCTGTGGGCTAATATGCTACATTAAGTCAATATGTAGCATATCAGTGTCACGCATACATATTAGGTGATTTTGTAATATATAATCTCTGTGGTAAACGTAGAAAACGAATCGTTTGCTGTGGTTGACGACTTCGTTCTGTAAAGGATATGCCACGATTTTCATTCTATATGTAGTGTACTGAGCAGGAAATTATTCACTCTGTTGTATTCGTTGCTTGATAAAGGCAATTTGCTCGAAACGTTTCTGTGTATTGTCATTGTTTTTGTACTTTGTAAATCTCTAGTACTTTGTAATTTTGTTATTGTTAAAAATGTTATTGCAGTGCTTTTGCTCAACCAGAGGCAACTACAGGGTGTTCAACTTAAAAGCAGCCTGTGAATGGAGCTAATCTGGTATATATGTATGGAAATGAGAAGGTTCAGTTATGACGTAGTATAGGTCAAGGTTGTGTGATGGTGTGTAATTGTAGTGGGAAGGGTGATGAACAAATGTGACGTAGGGCAAGCTAGTCAGAACCGGTTTAAATAGTAAATAGACGAGATGCAATGCGACCTGGCAAATTTCTATTTATCACTGGGGCTGCTTTTAAGTTGAACACCCTGTATAAAGTTATCTAGAGTTGGCTGTGGTTCAACTCAACTCAGTTGACAACGTCAACTGTACCAAAAAAAATGTGGGTACTTTTGAACAATTTCACCGTTAAAATTGGCTAATTCTAAATTTAGACTGTTTTCGAGCGTTGTTCTAAATATAGCGTAGAGGTTCCCCATTATTATTGTATTGACGGAAAATCCCGTCATTCCCTGCACGGTAAATCCAGTCATTTCCTGCTTACTTGATACAGACGTGAAGATGGCGATGGATTTTGGTATCTCTTTTAGTAGATGTTAATGACAAGAAGAGTAGCTTTGTTTTTTACATTCTTCAAGGAAATGTTCAAATAACTATGAAATGACCTTGTCGTTGACGGCAAGACAAGACCGATGGAGATGTTATCACATTACCTGTAAAGAGGACATAAGGCACGGCACAAGGTTGCGAGAATCAACTCTGACTTACAGGGATGTCTTTTTATTCCTGTACGCCTGGTCTCAGGAGTGGATAACAATAGATTTCTGTGAAGAACAGTTGCATATGAGCAGCAAAACAACTGCTAAGTGGAACAACATTCTACGGAAGGTGTGTGCAAGTACACTAATCCAGACATCTGTTACTGTCAGCATTAGAGGCCCCGACCAGATTGTTGAAATTGATGAGAGCCTGCTCAGTCGAAGAAAACATCATGTCGCTAGAGTTTTGCTACAACAGTGGATGTTCGGTGGTATTTGCCGCGACAGGTGAATGTTTCATGGCGTGTGTTCCTGATAGGAAAGCTGAAATACTTCTACTTATCATTAGGCACATATTCGTCCTGGTACAACGGCGAGCACACAGAACAGCTGTCAGTGTACTGAGCTTGAACCATCACACAGTCAACCCTCAGTTAGCTTTGTTGATCCAAACACAGGCACACGCACCAGACCACTGAGAGCTTGTGGAAAACTGCCAAGGAAAGGAACAAGAGGCAAAATGGGACACATCGCCATCTCTTGAACTCATACAATACATCTTCTTCTTTGCGTTCCAGGCCTAGCCTGATGGACCAACTCTTATCATGAATTTTACTGTTGTTTTTAGGGACTCCGTTCCTCCGTACAGCTGCGAAGCTCTGTGTGTTGTGGCCAGTACTCTTTTCTGTATACTGCTAAACGTTAACAGTCTTGCAAGACGTGTTCTGCCGTCATGTCTGCATATTGCATGGGCACAGGCTAGTTGTGCCAATTTTAAATTTATGGAACATGTGGGCTCTGAGCTTGTTGTGCCATGCAGGAGGCGAAATATGGCAACTTGTCTACTGCGAGAGAACCATAGTATCCGTCACTGTCTGTGTACTGCGGATGGTCTTTTGCCCATTTGCTTCGATAGTGCGAACCGATGGTTGTTTTGAATTCCTCATAGCTGATCTCGAGATCAGTCTGGGGTAGTCGCCCGCCCTCTTGGCTAGCTTGTCGGCCGCTTCGTTTCCCCTAATGTTGCAGTGTGACGGTATCCACTGGATGACCGTGCGTTTGAGTGAACTCGTTAGTTCAGCGAGGGACGTTTTGAGCTCATTCATCTCAGTTTTGCCGACGCATTTGAGTGCCGTGATGACCGATAGAGCATCGGTGAATATCACGACATTGTTGCGTGTAGTGTTTCCTTCCAAGATCATTTCGTCCGCCTTTGATTGCTCTGCCTCTGCTCGGTAGTTATTCGAGTATTTGCCAGTTGCAATCGCTTTCCTGACCGTGACTTTCTTTGAGATTTTAAGCACTATTCCTCCTCCGCCATCGCTTATTGCGTTATTTGCCGATCCGTCCGTGTAGACGTTCGTCCACTCATTTTCAGGGTACTCTGATTCTATGTATTCTTCTGCTGCAGTTTTTCTGTCGAGGTTTGTTTGATCCCTTTTGCTCAGTATGCCTGGGATTGATTCCCCTAGTTCTGGCATTTTTGTTTTCCATGGCGGACACTTGTCAATTGTCGGGATTGGTTTGGCTGTGCATTTGGACAGGACTGGATGGTCTGTGGTCAGTGCGTTAGAGATTCTAACGAAGTTAGATCTCTGTATTCTCCACTTTCCGGATTCATACATTCTTTCTGCTTGGGAGATTTGAGCCGTTTGAGTTTTTCCAAGTACTACTACTTTCTTGTCCCTTCGGTCAGTCATTGGTTGGATGCCTGTGATGGTCTCCATCGCCTTGATGGGCGTGGACTTTATGGCTCCAGTGATAATGCGTAGGGCCCGGTTTTGACTGCTGCTCACTTTTGCTAATTGCTTGTTCGATGCATTGCTCCACGCTGCCATACCGTACTCTAGGACCGGTCGCACTCTACCCGAGTAAAGTGTCTTGAGAATTCTGGTGTTTGCTCTCCATGTGGAACCTGCGAGTTTACGCATCATTGTTAGCCTGTGTCTCGCTTTTGTCGTAGCATTTTCGATCTGGGTGCACCAAGTCAGCTTTCTGTCGAGTGTGACTCCTAGGTACGTTGGGGTTTTATTTTCTGGAAGGTTCTGCCCATTGACTTTGCGTTATCTTGTAATCCTTGTTATTCTGGGAGAACACAGTGTAAGTGGTCTTTGAAGGATTTATTTTCATGTTCCACTTTGCTGACCACACTTCAAGGTTATTTAACGTAGCTTGCAGTCGATTTTCTGCTGTGGGCATTGACTCTTCTCTCGCCCATATTGACAAGTCGTCGGCATACATGGCAGAGTGAACTCGTTCTGGAGGCATGTTGCAATGTCATTGACGAAGACTAGAAAGAGAGTCGGTGAGAGCACTCCTCCTTGGGGGACTCCTTGCTCCAGTGTGGCCTTCATACTTTTGTACCCCTGAACCTGAACTCTAGCTGTTCTGTTCTCTAGGTATCTATCGAGCCAATTGTACATTCTTCCCTTTACGCCGAGGGTGAGCAGTTTTAGCCTTAATCCTTCTTTCCAGACTGTGTCAAAAGCCTTCTCCATATCTACCAATACCGCCAGTGTCTGTTTCTTTTCTTGAAACCGTCCTCGATTCCCTGGACAATGTAGGTTACTTGATCCTCTGTGGATCTGTATCTCCGAAAACCGCCTTGTTGTGCCATAAGCAACCTTTGCTTTCCAAGTGCCAGGATAAGCGTTTGTTCACCATGCGCTCCATAAGTTTGCCCGTGCAGCTTAGGAGGTTTATTGGTCTGTAACTCGCTGGGTCGAGTTTATTTTGCCTGGTTTTAGGATGGGTACCATGATTGCTTCTTTCCATTCTTGCGGTACTATGCCTGTTCTCCACGACATGTTGAGAACGGACAGTAGAGCGACCTTTGCTCTGTTTCCAAGTTTTAAGCATCCTCATTGGTGATCCCATCTTTCCAAGGCGACTTTCTGGGTTCAGGTCCCTTAAAGCCTCTTCCAGCTCGTTACTGGTGAATGGTCCGTTAGGTGACTATCTGCTTTTCTTGCCTGCCTTGGAGAGCCCGAGCTTTTCTCTTGGTTGCATCAACTTTTTCCTTTGCTATGCTTACTCTGCTGACTCGGCATATTGTTGCATCAGGATGTTTGCTGCTTCCCTACCCGAAGCCATCTTCTTGTTTTGTTCGAGGACTATAGGTGGTCTGCTGGTGTTTTCACTGCTCAGCGCTTTGGCCAGCTTCCACAGTTTATGGTCGTCCCTATCGAGGTTCAGGATCGTTGTTTTGACTCAACTCTGTCCGCGCTCGTTTGACCTCTCTTCTGTATTTTGCTGCTGCCGCTTTGTAGACAGTATTTGTCTCCACTGACTGTGCCTGCTCTGCCTCACTCCTTGTCTTCTCAAGGTCTTTTCAAGCTTCTGAACCTCTGCTGTCCAGTATGGCTTGTAATCCTTTCGTGCACCTTTGGGGATGGTTTCCCGTGCCGCTTCAGGATTGCTTCTGACAGTTCCCTTGCCACGATTCGCACGTTTTTCTTTTCATGCATGTTGATTCGTTCAACATTTGCATCAGTCAGTGCTCCATACTGTTTCCAATTGGCTCTCTTATAGTTCCACCGTCGCAACCATATTTTGGGCTCAGGTACGAAATTGAGGTCTACTTGCAATTTGACTGGTCTATGGTCACTATCCCCTAGTTGGTGGGTAACCGTACGGACTACTTTGGTGGATATATCGCTTGTTGCAAAGCCAAGCAGGGGTACTGTTGTGTGCCACGTTCTCGAGTAGAAAGTTGGTGGATCGTCTGGAGCGTTGATGATGAACAGATTGTTCTCGATCTCCCAGTCTTCCACCTCTACTCCTCTACTGTTTGTTTCTGAGTACCCCCATCTCTCCGAGCGGCTGTTGAAATCACCGACCACAATACATGAGTTCTCACTGATATTCATTGTTTCGAGTGACAGCGGCGTGTAACTTGGACAGTAAAGATTGTACAGAATGATCTGTGTGTCCTTGCACGTAATTTGAACACCTATGATCTCAACTGCTCCGGGTTTCCCTTTGTTCCTTCCATCTGCTTGGTTGAATGCCATTTTGACTAGGTGAGGACTCCACCCTTGTGTCCTTCTCTGTCTGTTCTGAAGGTCTGCAACCTTTGATCTCGAACTTATGTCTGGGATTTAGGTGCGTTTCTTGTATGCATGCAACGTCTATATCGTCTTCTGCAAGTCTTATTGCAAGTGCTTGCTTCTTGTGGTGGATACCTTCCGCATTCCATTGGGTGATATTTAATTTCTTATGGTCAATACTCGACCGTATCGAACCAGTAGCTTTAACCCGGTTACCTCGTTCCGCTGTGCCGAGTTGGAGGGCGGGGACCGTCGGTAGCATAAAGGGCCCCTTCGAGGCATGGGGCCCGGCACTCGTCCTGCCCGGCGGACCTTTTCAGGCGTAGCACCATATCGATTTTCATTATTAATAAACATATTTATGATAAAATTTAGTCCATGCAGCGTCAGCATGGGTAGCTACGTTACACTTTCAGCGCCGTTTTGAGCTCTGGTGCTTATCTTTCGGACGTGTATCCGTTTTCAGCCAGCGTTTGTACGGTTCGCTCTCCGTTAGCCTTCGACTGTCCCCAGCCAAAACTCACAAGGCAGTGAGTTGCCATTTTCTTTCAGGGCTGCTACCCTTAGATGACCTGCCCTCCCGGGCTTATGAGCGCCATCTTCCCAACGAACCGGTCGTTTTACTGAACACATTGGTTCGTCACTCGTTCAGGTTTGTTTACGGTTTGCTCCGCTAGCCTTTGGTTGTACCCAACCATGACACCACAAGGCAGCGGCAGTTCCCTGCGAGAGAACAGAGCTATGTTTCATGGGACGCTTTCTTGAGACGTTTTGTTTGCGGTCTTTGGTCAGGAAATGTGTGTGTATTTCAGGACTTCCAGTCTTCTGCATTGCAGTGACCACTATTTTGTGCACGGACTCACGTACTTACTGTTTCGTACTTTTGGAGCTCAAGCGTATTTTTGCGTCTTGGCCAGAAATTGTGTATTTTCAGGATTTCCAGTCTCTACGTTGCAGTGACCACGATTTTGTTTGCGAGGCGTTCCTACTCTGCAATCTCACAGTTTTTTCTGAGTATGGACATACATTTTGCGGACTTCGACCAGGAAATGTGTGTTATTTTTCAGGGATTTCCTTTTATGCGTTGCGTCTCTAAGCTCACACTATCACCACAGATAACTTCGCACGCTGCTGTTTCGTGCCTATTTCGGAGGACAATCGGCCAGAGAGTGTGAATTCTCCAGGGATTTTCGGCCCCTGCTTTCTTTCACGGTCTCCCCGATCCCGCCCTTTGGCCACACCGGAACCTAAGTCTTTTTCCAGGGTCACCGCGTGGTGATTTAGAGGCAGGGTCTTGATTAGCGCGCCCCTTCGCTAACCCTGGCTCATTTTCCGCCGTGAAACGTGAGCCTTTGATCGTGTCATCCATTGAACCTCGACTGATTTAATGAGCCATTCGGGGTTTCACCGTGAGACAGTGTGAACTTAGACATGCATGGCTTAATCTCTGAGACAAGCATATGACTACTGGCAGGATCAACCAGATAGCTGTCGGACGAGACCGACCGACAATGCTCGGGGTAGGGAGACAGCGCCTGTGCAGAGCGGATCCCGACGTCCCGGCGAAAATGCAAATTGAAGGAAACGACCGAGCGCTCGCTTCCCAGTTTTGCCGGCAAGACTTGCGCCTCGCCAAGCAAAGAACGACACCATGTTACTACTCGGACCCACAAGCTCGTTGCGAGAGCCAGGCCTTTTAACGAGACCACCGTCGAGCGTTTAAAATTTTAGACTGACTGCATCACACCGCGACCGAGAAACTCCGATATACGGACACACACACACCACCAATAAGACCACGCGCGCGAGCGAGCGAGTCTTAATAGCAGACGCTACCTTGTCCCTTATTCGCTGGGAGCCTCGTTCGCGTGAAAAAGCGAGGAGGCACGCGCAGCCGTTAGAGACTATGCACGCAATTGGTTATCGACACTGGGAACCGCGTTCGCTGACTGGCTCGCCCGTCCTTTTATTTTCAAAACGGGGAGGCACAGTTTGCAGACGCACAACCCAGATATACAATACATGAGTGAGTTCATGTGGCCTCGTCGGACTAAATCCCGAAATTTGGACCCCTTCCTAGAAATTGCTTTGATACCATCACTTTTGGCCCCCACACTAACCCACAACTACTCACAGCCCCTGTCCTCCCTCCTACCACACACAGTCCCTCAGTCTTATTAAGGCTCCCAATTCAAACAAAATACAGTTTAAAAAAAAAACCAATAACACACAAAGAGCACGTAATCTGTGACCCTTGAACTAGGTTACCTTGTACGTTCACATCTCGTGAACTCTGATCGGTCGACTGACGTCACTCGAGCTAGGTCAGCTAAGTTTCCCTTTTTAATGGTGAGATTGTACAAAAGGCAAGATGTATTAATGCAAGGACAATTCCCTAAAACTAATCTTATTATATGATGATTTGTTATTTATTACTATTAATTTCTATAATTTTATACTATTTTTATTTAAAATTGGGGATTCAATCGATAATTAAACTGACTATTTAATCTAGTCCTCGTTTATCTGGAAAGTAGTTTGGCCGCGTAAGAATGAATATATCGTCTGGTTGATTAAAAATGACATAATTGTTTTGGCAATTATCATTGCAAAAGCGATCAAAGGTCAGAGACCGCAATTTTACATCTTAGATATGCATCTTTTAAACTGCCTCCAGAAATAGTGCACGACCCAATGCATGAACCATTAGAGGAAAATGCCTGAGTTTCAGTCTATATAATATTTTAAAATTAGTATATGTTATATATTAATATGATTGTTATATTATTCTGATATAATATATATATTTTAGTTTTATATATTCAACTTTCAAAGATAATCAGTGTCAAGTTAAAAGTAATAATTACGAAAAATAATTTCTAAAATAATTAATAAACGTTAATTATTTTTGGTCTGTGGTTGGTTCTTACTGGCCATTAATGACCAGGGACGTATACTAATTAGGGAGGAAAGCTGCTTAATTTCAGATTTCAGACTGTGTGTGATATTTTAGCGTTTATATCAACTTGCAAAGCTAATCAGTATCCCGTTGAATATTATAATTATGAACATATAATGTCTAAAATAATAAGTATATTCTACTCAACATTTTTGGGGCCCCCTGGTCTTAATGACGAGCCGCCCCTGATGGCTCCTCTATAATCACTTTTGGACACATCGTTATTTACTTCAATGTATAGTCAGATATAAGGTGGCGTTTTATCCTCTCGCCGACATGACTCAGAAAGTATTTTCTGTAATAAAAGTGTGAGACGTATTTGCATGTTGATATTAGTTTGTGTAGTGAAAGTTGGAAGACATATTTGCATGTTGATATTAGTTTGTGTAGTGAAAGTTGGCAGACGTATAGTTTATCTTTATATCTCTTCTTCAGATCTTCTTAAACATTAGTTGCAGCTTGAAATTGCATAGTCAAATTCTCAGTTTTCTATGACTCAATCAAAGGGGACATAATTAAGATGAGTTAATACACTCAGACCGTAACTGACGTTAACATCGACATCTGATATTATCAGGAATTGAGTTATCTTCCATGGCAGATTTTAATTTAGGTAACGGTAATATTGGCACGAACCAATGACTTTTTGATTCAACGGGGAACGCTACATTATACTGGTTCCGTTTTAGAATATTTCCCTCCTACAATGGGGTATTAATGTGGGACGAATTATTAACGGAATAATGAAGTCCATTCCATATTGATTTTTACATTCAATAACTTATCCCAGTGATGGTAGAGAATAACCCAACAATATGGTTTGCTTAGTTTTTTCAGAACAGTTATGTTTTTCTTCTTCGCGGTGGGGTTTCCAACACTCCAGAGGCTTACCCGTGGATGTATTGCCTGAACATGCTGATGTTGCAGCAATGAGAAGAGGCGGACAGAGCTTGCATCAAAAAGAATAGGTGTCGGGGAGTTGAGGATTGATAAAAAGGGAGAGTACGTTCTTCGGTCTCCCGCCTTCGGTCTTCAGGAATTAGGCTACCACACGTTATAAATAAAACAGCAGCATGAGGGCAGATTGAAGGTGTGGTATCCAGAAAAAATGAACTATCAGTATGCACATACTTCGACTGTCTCTTGTGGACGACTGAGCACCTATCAGTCTGCGAAGTGCTATGACTGTCAGTTCAGTAACATATAGCCAACTAACGCCTCCTCATCAATGATCAACAGCGCTTTGGACTTTTGCCCTATAATAAATGCAATATGCTTATACTCGTATATGTTGTACATATAATTGAAAAGATGTGGTGTTATACAACTTTTTATTATAAATATTAAAGTACTACTGTTTATATTGGAAATATATATACCAGAAACCAATTCAATTCTCTGCCCTCATACAATCAGATCTGTTGTCATACTACTTTATATCTCAGATGTTACCACCTTATGTACAATCAGATCTCACATCATACTACTTTATATCTCAATAGATGTTCTACCATTATACAATCAGATCTGTATCCTGCTGCTATATCTCCAGTAGATGTTCTACCGTATGTACAATCAGATCCGAAAGGGAAGACTGCCAGTAAAACTTGGTAAATAGTGAAACACATTACAAACAAAATCTAGTTTTACAAAATACATAAATAGTGACGATAAACAGCAACGTTTCGACCAACAAGGCCTTTATCAACAGAGCAGACAAACAGGGTGACAAATTAAAATGAAACACAAATGGACGACCAAATACCAACATTAGCTAAGGAAAATACTGGAATAAAGCAGATAACGAAATAAATGTAACACAAAAACACACATAAAACTGGAAATGAAAGAAACAATGACTTGTCTGGTAAATATATAACTTGAATACAAGCAACATATACATATAGATTATAAAGCATGGGAATACTGAAGCATAGAATGTAATACATACGCTTATATACCCATAGAATTACAAAGCATGGGAAGAAAGTGCTAGAAGCATAGAATGTAAGCCGCGTTGAGCCCGCGTGGTCGCAGGTACCGCCTGAAATCAACCGATTCTCCAGAGCAAATCGACTACGATCATCGGGAGGAACATGATCGGATGGCGCGACCTGGACATCATAGGCTCTGAATGGCCAGTATCATTGAAATGGGTAGCTACAGGGGTCACCGAGCATTGGCGTATATAGCGCAAGTGTTGGGCGAATCGGTCACTGAGTCTCCTGCCGGTTTCCCCAATATGAGCGCGCTGCTGCTGCTGCAGATAATGGCATAGATAATATTACGGGACTCACTTGCGTAGAAGTGCTTTAACAACGAACGCGTGGCTTTTGGAAAAGACACCGTGCGGGTCTGTATTACATAAGCACAAGTGTTGCAGCGCAGGCGCCCACACTGGATAGTGCCAAAATGACTGGATGTTGGGCTTGGGGGCGACTGTGGTAACATATCATAGGCTTCTGTGTCCCGTCTGTACATACCAAGAGATAGTGTTGGAGGAAGATTGAGCGATATTATCAGAGATCGAACTGAAGAATGAAGAAGAATGATCGGAATAAGACTTTCTTCACAAAGGAACTATGAGGTGAAAGGATTAGACAAGTTTCACCCTGTCAGGTCAGAACCTATGCTGGTTAGAAGGGGCCTCTGGCGAGGTGTTTGCTGAACGCGCCGCATAGCAGAAACAAATACCTTATCCGGGTATAAGCGCCTTACGAATCCAGCATCTCGTGAGCTCTATCGAAATCGTCGTCCTCGCGCTACAGAGCTTATGAAGCTTACAGCTGAATTTTCATTTCGGAACCCAGGTGACACTGACAATGTCGCGGCACAGTATATTCTTCATTCTACTCATAGTATGATTGGACACCCAACCTGGTGTCTCAGCGCTCTTGATCTCCTTCAAAATACTTTACCTGATATTGGTTGCTCCACCCCCAAGCGCACAGGGCATTCTAACATGTCTCCGTCAGGATTTCCGTGCTCTATCGCACCTCCGTCGACGTGATGACATTATCAAACCGCCGATAAAGGCAGTTGCAATGAGTGGTATGGGACAAGAACTATACCTTCTAGGAAGGCCGCAACTCAATTACTTGACACCCCAGTTTCATAAAAACTAGTTCTTCTGATGTCACACTATCTAACAATAAGTAAAGTCCGTACAATTAAGAACAATTGCCTCTAGCGCGACCTTCTATCAACATCATCACTTTGTCATCGATAGCTGTTTCGGAAAACCGCCTTTTATATGCTCCCAAAGTTCGCAAATAACTGAACAATCCCAGGTTGGGTATCGTTTCTGTATCTTGATATACAGACGCTATCTCGAATTTCTTGATAGTATCTTCAATCTATAGTCACCCACCCTCACCTTCATTCTTGGAAGATACAGGAACCACACCTTGTCTGGTACGTCTGTTGGGTTGTTGCCTGGCAGGACTTACCGTCTCTTATGTGATGTGTGCTCGTGTACACCTCCTTTACCTCATTCCGACGGACTTCGCTCTCCAGTTCTTTCTGAACAGGAGGGCAACCACTTATCTCACCTCGGCTCTCTTCGTCTTGCAGAACTGGTTCTAACTCTCAACTCCTTTCCAGTTCAATGACCAGTTCTTTGAGGAGATCAGTGGGAGGTCGCCATGTTGCTAAAAATGGGACCCAGTTGCTTGTCTATTCGCAGGTCATCTTGTAGGCTTCCTAGTAAAATTCCTATGATGGCCCTCTTCCGTCTGTGTATCATAGATACATTGATGATTATATTAGCGTACCGATATGCCTGAGAGCCATTTGTCACGCTATTAATTTCATTAATGTCTTCAATCCTTCTTCAGGTTTACATCTCCCACATCTCCTCTTGTGTAACTTTCTTAACATCACTATCACTATCAGCCTATCCACCATCACTGCATCAGTATACTACAAGCCTACTGATGCACATGGTTTTCTTCTTTATACCTCTTCCCATTCCCAGGCTTGTCGTGACTCTTTGCCATTCTCTCAACTCTTGCGCCTTCGTCGCCTCTGTGGCGAGACGGCGATTTCCTCGATAGACTCACGAGATGGATTTCTTTCATGGCCTTATACCCGGATAAGGTGCTTGCTTCTGCTATCTGGCGCGTTCAGCAAATTTCTCATAGAGCTCTCTAACCAACATAGAACTTCAATTCTGACAGGGTAGGCGCTTATCTTAACTTTCCACCCCCATAGTTCCCTTGTGAAGAAAGTCTTATTCCGTCATCTCTCCATTCTTCAGTCTGATCCTGATACACATTCAATCTTCCTTACTATCCTTTGGTGGCAGCCTGGAATAGCCAGGACAAACGCGAGATACATTACAGTTCCCTAATCCTTATCAACCTCTTTATCCAGGAGTCATTTTGGCACCGGCCAGTGTGGCCGTCGGCTGCAACACTTGTGCTTATCACAGTGCAGACCGCACGGTGTCTTTTCCAAAAGCCACGTTCGTTGTTGAAGACAGTTTCGTGCGAGTCCGTAATATCTATGCCATTATCTGCAAGCAGATTGCAACAAGGCCTATATTGGAAACCGGCAGAGACTCAGTAAACCGATTCGCTAACACTTGCGATGCCCTTAATGCTCTGCTGACCCCTGTAGCTACCCGACAATGATACTGGCCATTCAGGAGCTTGCGATGTCAGGTCACAGCCATCGATCATGTTCCTCTGATGATCGTAGTCGATTTGCTCTGGAGAATCAGTTGTTCTTGTATGGTACCTTGTGACCACGCGGGCTCAACATGTACATTCTTATGCTTCTTAGTACTTTCTCTTCCCATGCTTTACTTAATCTCTGGGTATATATTGCATGTATTACATTCTTATGCTTCTTAGTACTTTCTCTCCCATGCTTTATAATCTATATGGGTATATGTTGCTTGTATTCAAGTTATATATTTACTAGATGTTTCATTGTTTCCTTTCTATTCCTAGTTTTATGTGTATATTTTGTATTTACATTATTCATTATTCGTTATTCAAATTTTCATACTTCCCGTTGTGTTAGTCTAAATCCATTTGTATTTCATTTAATTTATCACTCCTGTTGTTCGTTTGCTTGATAAAGGCCTTGTTGGTCAGAAACGTTCTTTGTTTATCGTCACTATTTATGTATTTGTAAAACTATAGTACTTTGTTTTGTACATTTCACTACAATCAGATCTCACGTCATACTACTTTATATCTCAGTAGATGTTCTTTAAATGTGCCCGTCAAGATCTCACATCATACAACTTTATATCTCAATAGATGTTCTACCGCATGTACAATCAGATCTCACATCATACAACTTTATATCTCAATAGATGTTCTACCACGTAATATGTCAGATCTCACATCCATACTACTTTATATCTCAGTAGATGTTCTGCGTATGTACAATCAGATCTCACATCATACTACTTTATATCTCAGTAGATGTGGTTCTATTTAAATTGTGGTTTTCTTATCCCCAAATCTTATAAGCTCACGTAATATGTACACGCGTGTCCTAGTGGACGTAGGAATATGTCATCCGTGATTGAAAAGTACAAGTAATGCTGACAGACCTGAGGTAAAAATCAATATTATGAAGTTTCGCGACAACTGACCGGCGCGGTGAATCAGGACGTGATGATCACTCTTTCTTAGAACAATTGAATGCATGGAAAAAGTAGCTGGGTACAAGTTTTGTATATTGTGGGTAATCTTGTGGCGAGGGAATGAGGACAGCGAGCCTAATCTTTGATGACGATATAACTGCAGAGTGAACTCGCTGATCCTAATGGTGATAGAGTAGATTCCATTTCTAGGTGAATCCTGCATCTGTATTCTTCCAGTGAACAATCCACCGACACGCCATTACTTCATTAGTACAATGTAATATCAGATAGTGAATGAACATTGGGCGTTGTGTAGTGCTCAAGACGTTTCTGTATCATTCTGAAGAATAAGCACACACATTCTAAACCCTGTAGTCACACTACATACAACAACCACACAAAGGAAACTCTAGATTTTAACAGTATCAAAACCGAACAATTGTACACAGATACTAGAATCCATAGACTTGTTTCAGAGTTGTTTTATTTATTTTGATTGGGCTTTCCTGTTTGTAAAAAAAACTTGACCTCTATCTTATTAAATTCATGCATAATTCTTGTTTTTATTACTTCTCTAAATTCATAAGTGTCAGAAAAACATCATATAGATCACATCTTTATCACTTTAGAACAGTGTTTCACATCGTGGCCTACCCCCCCAGTGGGCACGAAGCGTTCTGGGGGTTCAGAAGTCCGGGTGTTCAGGTGATTGGGGTCGGTGGCTCAAAAAGGAAATTCATAATAAATATTTTAAAATAAATTGTTTTCGTGATTTTCGTTTAATAATCATTAAAAATTTTGAATTATGCATTTAATTCATCTTATGCCCGTCTTACAGATCCTTTTTTCCCAATTTTCTATTTCATGCATATAACTTTTGAAAATTAACCATGTATGACAGAAATATATTCAATTGTCTATGTCAAAGAAAATAAACATGTATGTATGTTAGGAGGGGCGTTGGCAAACTTTTATAATGTGGGGGGAGCGTTACAAAAATTTATGTTGTGCAAAGTGGGCTGTGGGCCGAATAAGTTTGGGAAGCTATGCTTTAGAAGAATATAGACTATATAAGACTATATATATATATATATATATATATATATATATATATAGACAAAGAATACCTTTAACGTTAACCAACATCTCAAGAAGCATTATATGAATACCTTACGTTCAACATCTCAAAGACATTATATGAATACCTTAACGTTAACAACATCTCAAAAAGACATTATATGAATACCTAACGTTTAACCAAAACTCAAAAGACATTATATGAATACCTTAACGTTAACCAACATCTCAGAAGACATTTTATGAAAACCTAACGTTAACCACATCTCAAAGAAGCATTTTATGAATACTTAACGTTAAAACCCATCTCAAGAGACATTATATGAATACCTTAACGTTAACCAACATCTCAAAGAAGACATTATATGAATACATTAACGTTAACCAACATCTCAAAGAAGACATTTATGAATACCTTAACGTTCAACATCTCAAAGAAGACATATATGAATACATTAACGTTAACCAACATCTCAAAGAGCATTATATGAATACCTTAACGTTAACCAACATCTCAAAGAAGACTTATATGAATACATTAACGTTACCCAAAATCTCCAAGAAGACATTATATGAATACCTTAACGTTAAGCAACATCTCAAAGAAGACATTATATGAATACATTAACGTTAACCAACATCTCAAGAAGACTTATATGAATACCTTAACGTTAAAAAATCTCAAAAAGACATTATATGAATACCCGTTAACCAACATCTCAAAAAAAGGTTCTAGGTTTTATTGTATAGTTAAGTTTCCCGATATTAAGTTCAAAAACGCTGTTAAGGGCCCCGTCCCGTGGCATTCTGGATTTCTTTCCCGGGGGGGGAAAAAAAATTTCTTTTCCAACCAAACACTTTATTTTGGGATATAAAACCCAATAACAAATCAAATAAGACCCCCTGAATGGTGAAAAAATGATGATGGGAAAAAAGAAAAATAAAAAACTCAACAAGTGCCATACTAGATGGTAGAACACATCACAATTAAGGGGGTGAACAAAAAAATAATTTTTTTTCCGTCTGTCTATCTTTCTTTTATGAATCAAATCTTATTTTGTTTTCTATTTTTTTCCCAATATATAGTTCTTTTCTCATTTATGTCACATTTTTTACAAAAGAACTTTTTTCCCCCCTAAACAAATTACCCTTCCGGGGACGGGTGATATTCTGGGCCAAAAGTAACATTTGATCAAAGTTTCCCAGAAAGTGGGGAATTTTTATTTTTTCAATAAATTTAAAATTTTTTAAGTGGTTTCTAGAATCTAAAAAAAGGAAAATATTACCATGAAAAATTTAAAAAATTGACATCTATATTTAAATATTTTGGGCCCCACAATTAACAAAAAATTGAGACTGTTCAAAATTTTAAAAATTGAATTTTATATAATTCCTAATACTTGAAATTTTATTCTAGTTATCTTCTTTAATGTTTTTCATTCCGAATTTTTATCAAAAAAAGATGACAGTCTTGAAAAATTTATACCTAAATACAAAAAAAGGGCCGTGGACCAGAGATAATGGTGAAAAAAACCTTTCTCATGATGAAAACCTGCATATCAACACTCTTATAAACAAACCCCCTTTTTATGAAGCAAACACTGTTTAAGCAAACACTCCCATAAAAACCTTATAAACAAACACTCTTAAAAACAAACACTCCATGAGCAAACCCCCCTTTTTTATAAAAACTCTTAGAAACCACTTAAAACAAACACTACTTTGACAAACACTTTTTGAAGAAACCGTTTTGGAAAACACTCATGAAGCAAACCTGCTCATGATGAAACACTGCTTTGATAAAACTTTAACAAAATCTTTAAGGGAAACACACTTTAAAAAAAACTTTTTGAAGAAAATTAAATAAACCCGTTCTAAAAATCTTTTTACTTATTTGGAAAAAAATGGGTTAGAAAAAAGAAAAGAAGAAGTTTCCTCCTTCTTTTTCCCATAACCTTTCACTGCTGACAGTCTGGTAAATGATAAAATCATCTCATTACGAAAATTTATGCAATCTGAATGTGATATTCATGGTTCACTAAACTTCAGTAAATAACCGTGTGTTCTAACCTTTTTTTTGAAAAATTTCCCGCCTCAAAAACTACGTTAAGGGGGTTCTATCAATTTTTAGAAGTTCAAAAATTTTAGGGTTTTTTTTAAAATTATGTTTTTTTTATATTTTTTATGTTTTTCTATCTTATCAAAGGGAAAATAATTTTGGTCCAAAATTAACCCTTTTTAGAACGTCATCCCGTAATCTGAAAGAATCACGATCGTTTTTTTGGAACTCTCGCTCCCAAATCTAAAGAATACGATCTTTTCTTTTTGGGCGGGTCGGTCCCATAAATCTGGTAGATCAAATTTTTTTGTAATGGGCCCGTCCCAGTAAGCCTGAAAGAATCACGTCATAATGCCATTTGTGAACAGCTCCGTCCCCTAAGTCTGAAAGAAACACGATCTAATGCCTTTGAAACCCACGTCCCGAATTGAAAAAATCGATCTAATGCCATTTGTAGAAGGCTCCCTCCCCGTAAGTCTGAAAGAATCAATCATAATGTATTTGTAGAACGGGTCGCGTCCCCGTAAGTCTGAAAAAATCCGATATAATGTCATTTTTGAACTGCTCCCTCCCAGTAGTCTGAAAGAATCCGATCAATTATTTTAACGGCCCCGTCCCAGTAAGCCGAAAATCGATCATAATCCTTTTGAGAAAGGCTCCGTAGTAATCTGAAGAATCACGATCATAAAGCCATTTGTGAACGAGCTCGTCCCATGTCTGGGGAAACACGTCATAATTCATTTGGAACGTAGCTCGCGTCCCAATAATTAAAAATCCGATTTTCATTTGTGAACGTAAAATCCCTCCCAGTAACCAAAATCACGATCAAATGCCTTTTTAGAACTGCTCCCTCTAAGTCTAAAAAATCCCATCATAATGCCTTTGGAAAGTGTCCGCCCGGGGGTTTTGAAGAATCACGATCATAAGCCCTTTTGGGAACGTGCTCGTCCCAGTAAGTCTGAAAGAATCACGATCATAATTCATTTGTAAACGTAGCTCGCGTCCCAGTAAGTCTGAAAGAAACACGATTTATAAATTATTTTTTAAATATTCCCCGTAAGTCTGAAAAAATCCCCATTAATTCATTTGAGAAAGAGCTCACGTCCCAGTAACCCGAAAGAATCACGATCATAATGCCATTTGTGAACTAGTATCCCCGTAAATCGAAAAAATCACGATCAAACCATTTGGGGGGGGCTCACGTCCCCGTAAGTCTGAAAAATCACATCCAATTCATTTTGGAACTGCTCCCTCCCAGTAAACCCGAAAAAATCGGATCAAAAGTTTTGAGAGAAAACTCGCGTCCCCTAAGTCTGAAAAATCCCCATCATAATTCAGAACTGCTCCGTTTGTAAAAAAAATCCCTCATGACAAATCTTCCTTTTCCAAAAACGTCGTGTCCAAATTTCTTGACCCGGGGCTTGGGGCTCTTCTCTTCTTAAAAAATATTTTGCTCTAAAACCCCCTTTCCCGGTTTTATCAAAAAAGTGCCGGTTAATATGATCTTGTGCCCGGGTTTATGATCAAACCCAATTTCGTTTTATCAAACCAATGGCCCCTTAATTGTCAAACCAAATTGCCGGGTTTATATCCCAATGCGGGGTTTTTAAATAACAAATTCCGGTTAATTGATCAAACCAATTGGGGGAAAAGATCCCAATGGGGTTTTATATCAACTAATTTTTTTAAAAGATCAAAATTGGGCCTTGGTTAAAATAAAACCCAAAGTGGGGTTAAATGGCCAAAAAACTTTTAAATTTTGGATTATTTTTTTAGCCCTTGTCCATGTAACCCCTCAAAGACAAATCATTCAGAATCCTTATCTAACCTAAAAATAGATGGAAACCCCTATTCCCCTTTAAAAAAAAAATTCGGTCTCTGTTAAATCAAGGTAAC
>JADZMA010001029.1:0-26309 GCA_020796225.1 Arion vulgaris
CCCTTTCCCTTCCTTTCTTTCCCCCTTTGAAATATTGTCTATATATTCAATTTTTCTTTGTATCCTTCCTTTTTTTCGTTCGTTTGAAAACATATTTCAACGTTGTCTCTTTATAAACTTCACCTGTCTTTGTAGCTCACACAGGGTTTTGTATTTTCTTCGGGGTTTGTTCGTTAGGCCAGTGGTTGCCTTCACGAATTTGTCACAGGGGGGGTTGATTGGTCCGTTCTGGGGAATACAGAAAGAGAAGGAAGCGAAGAGAAAAAAGTAAAAAAAAAGAAAAGAAGGGGAGAAAAAAATAAAGAAATAGAGGAAGAAAGAAATGAGAAAAAAGAAAGAAAAAAAGAAAAAGGGAAAGAGAAAGAAAGAGAGGGGGAGAGAAAAAAGAAAAAAAGAGCAGAGGCGAAAGAAAGAGAAAGCAAAGAAAGAGAGAGAGGGGGAGAAAAGGTAAAAGGAAAAAAAGGAAAGAAAACAGAAAAGAGAGGAGATAGAAAAAAAAAACAGGGGAGCATGAGAAAGAAGGAAAGAGAGAGAGAGAGAGAGAGAAAACAAAAGTAAAAATTAAAAAAAAAAATGAACAAGAAAAAGGGGAAAGGGTGAGGAAAAAAAAAAGAAAAAGGGTGAGAGAGAGAGAGAAAAAAAAAAAGAAAATAGAAAAAAAAAATCTTTTTCTATTTTCCTTTTATTCAATTCCTCATTTATGTTTTTCTAATAGATCTGATAATGAACTGTCTTGTTCCGAAGACATAAAAGAAGAGAAAACATAAAAGAAAAATCAGAGAGAAAGAGAAGCTCTATCTGATAAACATTCTCTAGAACAGTCTCTTCATGTGGTAAAATTTGATGTTGATGGTTGGTTGTTAGTTGTTGTGAGGGGTGGTGGTGATAAAAGGGATGAGATGGTGGTGGAGGTGGTGATGATGGTGGTGGTGGTGGTGGTGAGGGGGATTTTGGTGATGGTGGATGGTGGTGGTGGTGGGTGGGGGTGATGGTGATGGGGTGGTGGTGGTGATGGTGATGGTGGTGGGGGTGATGGTGGTTGTGGTGAAGGTGGTGATGGGGGGATGGTGGTGATGGTGTGATGGTAATGGTGGTAATGGAGTAATGGTGGTGATGGTGATGGGGGGGGTGATGGTGTTAATGGTGGTAATGGTGGTGGTGGGGGGATGGTGGTAGTAGTAGTGGTGGGCGGCAATTTTAATTGTTGTTGTTGTTATTTCAAACCCATGTATTTAAACCCTTTTATATATGATTTTTGCCTACTTTCGTTTACAATTTTTTTTCTGGTGTTATCCTTTGTTTTTTAAGTTTTTTGAAATAATTGATAAGCCCTTTGTTATCCATATGATTTTTGATATTTTAAAAAAAATACTTGTAACTTTTTTTCACTCCCTTTACTATTTTTATTAGGCGCTGTGGGAAAGGGGGGACATGGCCCCAGGAATAAATTTCCAAATGGCTAGTAAGTCACCACAAAACTTTCATGTTACGTTTTTTCTTTATTCCCCAAAAAAAAAAAAACCCTTAATTTTGGGGAAGTAACCTTTCAAGGGGAACCCGCCCTTTAATCCATTGGGTCAGACTTTGGTACCCTTTGTTTTTGTCAGTTTTGATGAAAAAATTATTTTTTCTTCTTTTTTTGCGTTCTTTCCCGCCCAATTTTAATCACTCTTTGTGATATTTTTGATCTTTGCCAAGAACGTGTATACGTTGAATATTAGTTTGGTGGCCCCCTAAACACATAGATTTTACCACGTTTGGACATTGCATCCGTTTTCACCCAAAACCCTCTTAGTCGCCCTGACATGCTTGGCGGAAACAGTGGTTCTATTTTTTACCCCCCAAATTTTGGGGCCCCGTAACCACTCGGGCGTAATTCTCTCTAAATTGTACATTTCCCAGGAAAAAACATTGAACAAGCAGAAACTACTTGAGAAATGTACCAGTTGAGGGGGGTCAGTTCGCACTGATGAGCAAAGACAACAGTCAAAAATTTAGGTTCTTCTTTTTTTCGCGTTCTGTCCCCTGCGCATTTTTATTACCTTTTTCAATCACCCCCAGTACATCGGAAGTCGGAGAATGAGAAAAGAAGGAGGAGAGAAAGAAAAAAAAGGAAAGAAAATAGAATCGCCTGAATGGCGGGGACACTGATAAAGTCTTCAGCAAAATATAATATTCTATATTAGTAGCTCTATAAGTCTGAATAAATAGGTGAACGAAAAAATTTTAAAACGGTTTGCAATGAATATAGACGATCAAAATCTCAGAAAAGAACTAAACAGATCCCAGGGGATACAAAATTCAAAGGGAAGAGCCTTTTGGATGGATAAGACATATTAAAGCCCCAACCCGGAAAGCTTAAGACATGCACTGTTTGAACCAACGGGAAAAAGGAAAAAGGGGAAAAGCCAAAAAATACATAAAAAAAGAGCTGGGGCTGTTTTAAAAAAAAGGGGAGGGACGTCAAAACCAGGAAACAAAGTTTTCTTAAAAACTGAAGAGGCTATATCCTGGGAGACCAAAAAAAACAGAAAGAGCCCGGGGGAAAAAGGGCGAATAACTGTTGATGTCCATGCCCCAAAGGGGCGGACGGGAATAAGTCAAGTGTCATCCCGACTTTAGAAAAAACATAAAATACGGGCCCTAACACATTATCCCCTTTTAAAGGGTATAAAAAGGGTCTTCAACAAGGCTTTCCGGGGTAGAGGTAAGGTGATCAACTCCCATAAAGGTTTTTTCGTTCTTTCCCACACGAAAGACGGATATTTTTCCATGTATCCTTGATCTTAATGTATGAATAAAGTTCATCCATCGGCGGACGATAAAGGAAAGCCCCTTGTTCAAGACGGGGCAAAAAAGAACACAAAGTTTTTTTTTCTTCATGTGTTCGCCTGCTATAAATTCAGGCCTAGTAAGGGCGTCTGGTATGACGATTCTGAATAAATTTTTTGCGTTAAACCTTTTCTTTTTCAATGTTCAATGGCTTCACATTCTCCGCAAAGGTACCGTAAAAATTGAAAATCGATCAAAAGGTTTGGCGCTCCCCGGGAAAATGTTAAAAAAATTAAAATATCTACAAAATGTTCTTCTTTTTTTTTGCGTTCGTTCTTTACGATAAATTTTAATCATTTTTTGGATAGTTTTTTTCCAAGAACTTATCGTTGACCTGTTGTTGTTGGTAGGCCTCTAAAACAGACTTCACACTTTTGGGCCGTATCCGTTTTCAATAAAACCTCTTGTGCCTTTACGACATGGGGGCGGCATGGTTTATTTTTTAATCCAAATTTCCCGAACCCCGGGCGACAAAATGTTCATTTTAAAAAAAATTACATCGGTAACCCTCGCCGGTGCTGGAGTTCGTGCACTCCCGCTGAGATCTTCTTTAAAAAAGGAGATGGGAGCACACATGGTTTCCCAAATGCAACGATGGTTCTATCAAATCAATATACTTGCCAAAAACGGATTACATCATTGCACTGGGTACCCCCATGTCCTCCGTCCCTGCCCGGGAGGGTATGCCATCGGGGAAACTTATAAGTACAAACCCTAATCCCAACAACTCTGAAAACAAAAGTTGACAGACTAACACTTGATTCAAGATGATTTTTTTTATCTTTTTGAATCCAGGATGTAGCTAAAAAAAAATCAAACGGAAGAAATGAAGATAGAAGAACAAGAAGAACTGGATGCCCAGGCTGGACAAATACAACTGTTGGAACAGGTAATGTTTGTATTTTTTTCCGTCGTCCTACTGGAAGTTGTGAATGAACCCCACAAATTTTTCTTCTTCTTCAAACCCCAGATCGTCCACTTGTTGAACCACTCTTTGTGAGGATGGACCCTAAGAGGTTGTACGTTTGCCAGTTATGCACCTCAAGTAGGCCAGCGCATCCGATTTCTGCAATGTTTTTTATTTACTAGGGTTTTCCAGACCCCCCTTTGATCGCCTTTTGACATGCCTTGTGGTTCAGTTTTTATTTTTTACTCCCTTGGGAGCCCTGGAAAACAGGGCAGAATCACATTAAAAGTCTCCTCTGTTCTTTCAGAATTGGTCTAACCCGCCTGCCCAGCTTTGTGCGCGTTGACACGGGGACTAACCCGTGGGGGGGTTCAATTCCGCGGGCTGGCGGGAAAGCCACGGGTTTCCCCCAGATTTGGGGTTGTGGCCCCGAACCAAAGGGGTTTACGAGCCAGGGCACGAACCGGGCCAAAGCTAAAATCTTCGGATCAAAAAAATTGCTTATTGCTTTAAAAAATAAATACACTAAACATGATTGACTGACTGATTAACTGATTGATTGATTAACTGATTGATTGATTGATTAACTGATTGATTGGTATTAATGATTGATTGGTGATTAACTGATTGATTGATTGATTGATTAACTGATTGATTGAGTGATTAACTGATTGTTTGTCATTTTGATACAGGAAAGGGAAAAAGAAGATATTGAGAGAAAATTAATTATTTAATAGGAACTATGTTTGTATTTCTATGCAGAAGTAACACATAACTACAAACCCGATTTTTTGTGTAGTAAAATAGTGACGGTTTAGTCAGTTGCTGGGAAAATTGAAACAAGGAGATAAATTTTTTTTGAAATTGAAGGGACGTGCCCTGGTGGTCCATCTGGTTTTTATAACCTTGAAATTAATAAATGATTAGGAAAGATAAAAGGAAATTTTTGGCCAAACCTATTTCCAATAAATTTTTTGCACCATCATCTAACAATATAAATATAAGAAAGGATGTCAAGGAATGAATCAATCAACAAGGGAATGTAATTTAACAAAAAATTTATACCCAAACTAATAAACGGATCTCAAGCTATGATTAATCGGGAAAATTTCTATTGTAAAAAAAAACAACAGAATAAAGAATAGAGAAAAAAGAATAACAGAATAATAGAATAATCGACATCAGAACATATCCCAAAAAATGAAAAATGAACCCCCTACCCTAAACAAACGAAGGGGGAACCCTTTTCAATGGGGGAAAAAATTAAAATATATCAGCCCACCCTGTCCTTGGACTGGAAGAATAAGCTGTTTATGAGTTGCTATTTTATCTTTTTTAACCTTCATTTGTATGATTGCCCCTGGTCACCTTTTTCCCAAAGTATGCGGGATACTTTACTTTGCACCCGGGGCATAACATTTTGTAATTTTTCCCGTTCCTTCAATCAATTTTAGCATGTCATTTAAGTCTTCAATCAACTTTGGGGGCATAACACTTGTCAATCGGTTGCTCCCCCCCAACAACCTTTTTTGCGGGTCTCCAGCCCTAATCAACATTGGGGCATAACACTTGTAAAATTTCCCTTAATCAATTTTCCATGCATGTTCTTCAAGTTTTGATCAACAGGGGGTCAAACACTTGTCGTTTGGGTTTTCCCCTCTTTCTTCATCAAAAATTTTGGGACCTGAGTTGTCCCCTTTTTTGGTCGAATTGACGGGTTGTCTGTCACCAGTCTGCATTCCTGTTGCAAGAACATTTCCTATGACTAGTACTTCATCATTTCCCTTGGCCCCCTGTCAAGTAGAAACACCTGAATGGGCAATTTTTTGGACTTTGCTCAACTATGGAACGGGTTCGGATTTAAAGCGTTATGTTGTTCCCGTGTTAATGACTTTTTTGGTTACTATCTTCCCCCAACTCCAGGACCATTTGATGAATCATGACATTGGGGGATGAAGTATTGACATTATATACTGTGATTGGGTTGTTACATACTATGTACATATTTACCTGTATAAAGTAAGTATTTGTTTTACTTGATAACATTACTACTAATTCATTGATTATATGTTCTGACCTTTTTTCAGCTTGTTAAATTAATATAATTTTCCCCTTGGGGGATTTTGATTTTTTCACGGTTTTACAATTTTTATATTGTGTCATACTGGTGTTTTTTTTTTCTGAGTTTATTTTCTCGAACATTCTTTATAGGATGGCTCATAAAAAACGAGGGTTAAAATTGTGGAGGAGGATGTGAGGTTGCACCCCAGAGCCATCCGCCCCTGCTGTCCGCTGAACCTCACAGATGGGCTTGTCCAGAGGGGAAATTCCAACGGTGTCCTTCCCCCCGTCCCCCTTTTTAAGTCCGTGGGACATTGGGGGATCGGAGTCCTTCAGTGGACAATTTTGGGAAAAATTCCCCATACCGTTATTTGGGTCGGGTCAAAGAAAAATGCATAAAGGGATGTCTCGAACTCGCGAGAAAGCTGAGTCCAGAAGGGGGTCAAGACCCGAGGTTTTTTGACTGCTCTACGGGTCTTTGGGGATAATGGTCCGCCCAGGCCCTTTCGTTTTTTGGGTCCTCTCAGGAGCTGGAGAGTCGTGCCTCGACTTCCCACGTTTGGGCCGGCCTTTTTAAAAGGGACTGAGCCGCCCGGGGGGCGTCCCCCGTCCCAACAACCCGGGGTCGCTTTTTTGCCCTTTTAAAGATTTTGCAAATGTTAACATGGGGCAGGATCGCCCCCCCACATTTTTGCATTGCCGATGACCTTGAGATGGGGGTCTAATCCAATCCCCATGCAAGATAATGGGCAGGGAGGTTTTATCGCGATAAAATTGGGAAAAAAGGTGAACAGGGGCCGGATCATTCCGGGGTCAACATCCCGAGTATCATGATCGTTTCGGGGTTTTATTCCCAACGTTCAGGGGGGTAGTGTATGGGGCCCCTCCCGTTGGGGCTGGGTGGGCAAGGGGGGCCATAATTTGAATGTTTGCAGAGAGGGATTTAAACGGGACATCCTCGGGGGGGAGGGGGACGACCCCGGGTGGGGAAAAACGGGGGAAACAAAGTTTAGGAATCAATTGCTGAAGGATATGTGGATAGGGGAAATGTGTTTCGGTGCCTTATAGAAAAGGATTCGTTTCGGGTCAGGGGAAACGCCTTTCACATGTATTTTCCAGATTCTTCAAATAGATAATTGGGGGAGCTAAAAGCTGCAAATGGATTTCATATACCTTATTATAATATTTAAAATCGAGCTTTTTAATACTTTCAAATTGTATTTATGTCTTTTTAAAAAACCCCATCTATAATAGTGGTGATTAATCATTTTTGGGAGAATATTCTTAGCGTCTGAGGCAAAATTTAGGGCCTTCTTCCCGTCCTACCGTTAAATGGTTTCTTTCTTCCAGCCCTTTTTTTTCTCTAAAAGGAAAAAAAGTCGCATATTAAAGCTGCACTGGGGGATTGGGGGTTTGGAAAAGGGGGGAAAATATGGGTCCCCCATTTTGAATCCAACCGTTCTTTGCTGGAAAGGGATTGGGGGTTTGGAATACTGTTACTGATTTTAAAAAGAGAATTTTGGTATTCATGTTTTAATATTGCAAATGAAGATGTTTTCCTTTCCAATGGGACGTTGTGGGAAAAATTTGTAAATTTATTCTTCCCTGTGTGAATTTGTCATCTCTACAACCAGTGGAATGCATTTCTGTTGGGGAAAAGTTTGGGATTTCCATCGAAAAACATTGGGTCAAGCGATTTGATTTGGTAGGATCATGGATCTCCCAATCAAAAGCTGCAATGGCCCTATTTAGTGATATGATGATGTATTTTCGATAATGATTTTGATGTTGGGTTTTTGAAAAATTCAGCACGAAAACCGGTTTCAGGTTAACCCCATTGTTGCCATACAGGCGGGTTCCGCCCGCATTCTTTCCAAAGGGGCAGAACCAAGGGGGTCCTACAGAAACAGGTCATCCGGGGGGGGAAAGGGGCTGCCCAGTGGGATTATAAAGAAAAGAAGGACTTTTCGCCCCTGCTAGTTATTTCGTTGAATAAAAAGACTATAAAGGGTGCGTACCCCCACCTCCATTTGTTTCTTGACTCCCCCGAATGGGCAAAATTGTTTACCCTCTGGATTTAAACCGTGGGACTCCCAAATGGGTAAAAGAGGATATAGATAAAAAGGCATTTTGTACCCTTTGAATGAAAAACAAAATGCCAATGGGGGAAATAATTTGCGGGGACTTTTTAACGCCTAAATCAAAAAATCAATGTCAGATTTTATGTTTAAGTCTTTACTAGTATATTTAGATGATATGTTGATTTTTTCAACAGACTTTGATGACCATTTGATTCTTTAGGTAATGTCGGGAAAAGGGTAAGATCAATATCTGTTAATCCTAATAAAAGTTTTTCAGGATTGTTGATTTTTAGGTCATACTATTTCAGGAAATGGGATTGCTAAAAGAATCCAAAATATCATCTATAAAAATCTTAGCATACCCACTAAATAAAAAAAGGAGGCCTTTTTGGGCATGGCGGGATTATGAAAATTTATCGATTCTTTGCCAAACCCCTGGGTTTGGGGGAAAAGAACCCCTTCTTTTGGTTTACCCCTGAATCAAACGACATTTAACCACTGGCTCTCTAAGTTTCATTGGGCTAGTATTGTAAAATTCTTTTTGAGATCTTCAATCTAAATTGATTTTCACCCCTTCGGGGTTCCCCCATTTTTGGGAGTCCCTTTATCTTGGGTATTGATGCGTCTTTTTTTGGTCTAGGGGGCTTGTTGAGCCAGCAGCAGGATTTCAATGTAAATAAAGCTTATGCCAGGGACTTCCCAAAAAGAAAAACATAAAGAATTTTTAAAATGGTTTTTAGGGGAAATGGGCTATAACTGAAAATTTTTTCTTATCTATTAGGTAACAAGGTGCTGTTTTTACTGATAATAAGGGGTTTTTACCAAAAAGGGGATCTGGGGCCATTGAACAAAGGTGGGTATCTGTTGGGTGTGTTTGATTACAAATCAAACATCTAAAGGGACATTAAAAAAGCCGATTTTTTTTCACTATCCCCTGCCCCAGACGCGGGGGTGACGCAAGATGCCTTTTCTGAGGATGAGGATTTGGGATTAACCTTGCTGTTTTAACCCTTCTACAGGGATTTTACTGTAGGATGATGGAACAGAAAAAAAAACATGTCTTTAGTTTGAAAAAAACAACACCGGGGAAAGGGGCTTGGTGTTGGTTTCTAAACAGAAACAAAGCCCAGTGGACCGACCCGGGGGTTCCCGGGAAACTAAGAGGCTGTGGTTAAACATGCTGAGTTTTGCATTCGGAAAAAATACTTTGTTTAAAAAGGGTGGATAATAAGTGGATGGATTAAAAATTTTTGTTCCCCGTTTAAGGCCGATTGTATTTGCTATTCACGAAATCGGTCATCAGGGTCGGGTGGGGCATTGGCATTATTAAAATCATTTTTCGGGGGAAAGAAAGGGGGTGTCAATAATTTGTAAATCTTGTTCCATTTTTTAATATTCTAAACCTCAAAAAAGATTACAACTACCTACGGTCATATTTAGCCAACCGTCCGTTTGGGGATGGTTGGGTTTTTTTGAACTTCCAAGAGATTCCTATGGGTTTAAAAATCTTGTTTGACTGATTTTTTATGATGTTTTACCCTACTATTGACCAAACTGCAAAAAAAGGGGAGAAGTCACAGAGTAGATGGATCCCAGATTTGGGGTCCCAGAAATTTTCCCCGGGCCAAGGAAAAAGGGGTTTTAGTCCTCCATTGTTCTGGAACTCTGTCAAAGGAGGAAAAAACCAAGAACCACTATAATCCGGAGGGGAAAGCCATATGAAAGGTTTAATAGGACGTTTACTATCCCGTTTATTGGGGGGGACGGATAAAGTGGAATGGTCTAGACATTTCCAAAATTTGTGTTGGTAAATATTTCCCATACTTCATTGGGCACCTACTTTACCTTTGGGAGACATCCTCAATTTCCTATAAATTTTATCATAGAAGATTTATTTCATCCTGATGATGCAAAAAAGACATTTTCTTCCCGAAAAGAGATTAACAGGCTCAAGGGGGGTTCCGGGCAGGTTGGCCCTTCCAAAACAGGCAGAATTTAAAAAAGGAAAATTTGATTTATTGGGGTAGTATGGTCGCAGGCGAATGAATAGTAGGGTGTCTAAATTGGAAACCATTCCCAACAGGTGTTGGTGACAGACCCCGATTTTTAATCAGGCTTTATGTTATAGTCCCCAAGATGCAGCCAATCTCGGCTGATGATTCGCCGCCACATCAAGAATGGAAAATTCTTGGGGTAATCAATCAATGTCTTGGGCATTGGTTGGACAAAAAGGATAAGTATAAAAAATTTTTATTTAACATAGATGCGACGGGGATTTGTAATTATGATAGCGATTCCCTTTTGGGGAGGGGTTTTTAAATAAAAAGAATTTGTATACTGTTGAGATATTCTTTGGGGTTGGGGGGGATGATCAAAGCCCAGATGGGTTTAATTTTTACTCCTGTTTGGGATTCTGAAAAAATTTGCTTGTTTTTTTTTTTGTAATTGGGGGTATTTTGGCGACGTTTGAATTTTTTCATTGCGGGTTTTAAAATGAGAAAAAGGGGGCATTGATGTTATCTTAGGGCCCCCCGCTACGGAAGGCTGATTATAATTATATCCGGTCGGGATTGGGCGGCAAACATTAACTTTTCATCCATTGCTAAAATGGTTATATGATGTAGATCCAGTTTTTGTTTGGGGTTATTTATGCCCCGGGTTGGGGGTTGGTTTTAAAAATGATGTTGGCAAAGGGGATCATATATGTTTTTCCATGATTGTTTCTATGTTGAATTTGGGAGATTTTTTCCCCGGGCATTGGGGGTTGGTTTATTCCCCCGTTGAGGACATATAACGTGAAAAGTTAACGTTATATATATGTTTTTTTTCCCTTTTTTAATTTTAACTTGTGTTTTTGTTTGAGATTTCAGATAGGGGACAAGACTCTGACATGCAAGAAAAACATAGTGTTAGTGACATATGATACATGCTGCCATCAAACCAATACTACCCCCATGTGAAATGGATGTCCAGTACCGCCACCCCAAAAGGCCAAGGTTATGCTGTTGGGGCGCCCGGAATCGAGTTTTTCCATATTTTCCAAAATTTATGAAAGCTGATTGGGTTTCAGTACTATGGTTTTAGCACAAGAGCCCGAGGGGGTTTCTGGAGTTAGCCTGGTCACCCTTGGCCAGTTGTGAGTCCCTCCAACGACGGTGGTGACTTACCGGTCCAAAGGGTTTTTTCCTCCTTTTTTTCCGACCCGGGGCAAGGGTAATTAAAACGTGGGGGACTGGGTTCCCTTTTAGTTCCCACTTAATCACCCTACTGAACACTCCGCGTTTTTTCCTTTGCCGTCAGGGGGGACGGGGAGGGCTCCCGGGGGGTCGTTCCCCGATGGAGCGGAGGGAAAGACAGTTAGCCAGATAGTTAGGTAAAATTAGATTATTTAATGTTGAATATGTGTTGTACCTCTATGGAAGTAACCAAAAAACTGAACATGACGCTTTTTTGTAGTAAAAAAGTGGGTTTAGTCAGTTCTAGAAAATTAGTAAACAAGGG
This sequence comes from Arion vulgaris, assembly GCA_020796225.1. Classification (NCBI taxonomy): domain Eukaryota; kingdom Metazoa; phylum Mollusca; class Gastropoda; order Stylommatophora; family Arionidae; genus Arion; species Arion vulgaris. The sequence continues at coordinate 11,383 of JADZMA010001029.1, forward strand.
ACGATATACATTTTTTTACTGAATGGGCGTGTTCTTTTTATCTCCATAATTTTTATCAACCTTTAAATTAATAAATGTATTATGGAAAGATCAACACGGGGTTGTGTTTACTTAAAGTCCTATGTTGGCCAATAAATGTCTGTTTGCACCATCATCGTAACAATATAAATATAAGAAAGGATGTCAAGGAATGAATCAATCAACAATGGACATGTAACTTAACAAAGAATTGTACTAACCAAACTAATAGGAAAGAATGAATCAATCAACAATGGACCTGTGACTTAACAAAGAATTGTACTATCCAAACTAATGGGAAACGGACTCTCAAGCTATGATTACATCAGGAAACATTCTATTGTACAGCAACAAAACAACAGAATAACAGAATAGCAGAACAACAGAATAACAGAATAATAGAATAATCATGACATCACGAAGCATATCGCCAATAAATGAATAATAGCAACACCCTATCCTAAACAACCACGAAGAGACTCTCAGATTGATTGATTAACTGATTGGTTGATGGATTGATTGATTAACTGATTGGTTGATTAACTGATTGGTTGATTAATTGATTGGTTGATTAACTGATTGGTTGATTAACTGATTGGTTGATTAACTGATTGGTTGATTAACTGATTGATTCATTAATTGTACCATCATCATGGCATTTCGGTGAGTAACTACATGTACTAGGATCTCTTTCTTATACATGAAGATCTCAGCGACAGTGCACAAACTCCGTAGCACCGGCAAGGATCCCCGATGTAATTTAGAAGATGGTGAAAATATTTTGTAGGAATTGCATTTTTCATTCTTTCAAATGAATGTTACACGGGCAGCTGTTTTCCAGCCTGTTCTTCTCGATTATGAACTGTCAATGGTTCTTTTACTTGCTCAACATGAACACGTGACCTACGTTCTAGCGTTCATATCCGATAGGACTAGAAACTCGATCTCACCTACATTGAAATAAGGAACCTCTACAAAAATATCCATATGGCTCCACGAGGAGCAGCCGAGTACTTTGAACGAGAAGCTCCCATCAGCAGACTAAACAGAAAACAGCACACAACGATCTTTCACATAAGAACAGGTCACTGCATGCTCAACCATCACATGCACAGAATAAACCCTACTCAGACTGTACAGTGTGCATGCCAGACAGAAACACAGACTTCAGAGCACATGCTGCAGTCATGCCCATCATACATATACCAAAGAAACGAAACATGGCCTCATGAACGACGCTTACAGAGCAAGCTATGGAGAACTCTCGAGGAACTCCAACTGATATGCAGCTTCGTAGAGGTAACTCATCTCATGGTTTAGACGAGCATACGAGTCTGAACGCAAAGAAGAAGAAACCAGAGGAGAGCACCTAGCCCATAGATTCCCAAATTTTATCAGCCCACCGCCCACTTTGCATAACATAAACTTTGTAACTCCCCTCCCCATTATAACAGTTTTCCAACGCCCCCTCCCACCACATATATACATACATTCTCTATTTTCACTTTGACATAGAAAATTGATATATATTTATGTCATTCATGGTCAATTTTCAAATGATTATATACATGAAATGGATCATGTAAGATGGGCATAAGATGAATTAAAATGCAGAATTCAAATTTATAATGATTATTCAATCGCAAAACCACGAAAAACTCCTCCCCAAATGCTTCTGAACCCTATCGCCCCCTGAAGGCTTCAGCGCCCACTGGGAGGCTGTACGCCCACTAGGAACTCATTACCTAGCATCTATGCCACAAACATCTACGCATTGACTAATTATGTATAGATTTAATGGTACTATGATTTGTGACAGGCTAAGCTGCGACTGAGTTGAACTTGGACAAAATGAAACAACTCCATCAGAAAGAGATGAATGAAAGAGAAGAGGAAATAGAAGAAATCAGATGCAAGACACAAAACAGGGTGAGCTTGTTTGTTGGTGATTTAAAGTGTTATTTGTTTAATGTTTAGGAAACAAGGGATCAGACTCTTTGGGTAAGTGTTACGCCCTGTCTTACGTTCTAACAGTCGTAGATTCAAATCAGACCGAGCCGTTCTGTCCGAGTACATTTTTCCATAGATTGTTTCGAAGCCTATAGAGTTCGTGCTTTGTGCAATAATCTAGGCAGATGGCATGCTATTTGTGCAGAGAGGGACTGGGCTGTATGGGATAAAACCCGGTACAATGAAATCAATACGTCTCCTTTAGACCCTTCAGACTTTGGTCAACTCTGATATTAGTAACATACTATCAAGATCAACACAGTCTCAGTTAAGTACCTGCCCGAGTGGTTACCGGGGCCCAAATTTGGGGTGTAAGAATAGAACCACTGTTACCTGCCATGCATGTCGTAAGAGGCGACTAAGGAGGTTTGGCTGAAATCGGATGCACATGTCCTAAACGTGTAGAAGTCTATGCGTTTGGAGCCTACTAAACTAATATTCAACGTCTACACGTTCTTGGCAAAGATCAAACATATCACAAGAGTGATTAAAGTTGGTCGTAAAGAAGAAAGCAAAAAGAAGAACAAGTTAAGTAACAGAGATACCAGGAAATGAAAAGGCTGGCAAACTCCTTTGGGCTGGACCCTATCATTACCATCAAAGGTTCTCAAACTTTTGTTCCACATGTGTACCATAGAAGAATAACTAATGAAATTCAACATAGATGCAATAAAGCAAATCAAATGATAGAACAAATGGCGCCAATTTTAAAATGCAAACATGTCACCATGAACACAAAAAGAGCAATTTTCAACACAATCTTTCTCCCCACATTATGTTACCAAACCTGGACGCTGACAGCAAATGATAGAAGAAAACTAGTCACAACAGAGATGAAGTGTCTACGCAGAATGTTGGAGTGTAACAAGAAAGAAAGATTGAGGAATGAAGAAATCTGGAAAACATGGAAACAACATCAGTATTGGACTTCATCAGAAACAGCAAATTAAATGATTCGGCCACGTAAGCAGATTACCAACAGACAATGCGCCTCAAAGAGCAATATTGCTCCGATACAGTGGATACAAAGCAAAAGGCCGTCCATGCAAAAGGTGGACCTAAAGGCGGTGAAAATACTGCTGATGAAGTACACACAAAGCATGTTCTAGAAATCTCTTCTCATCCTGTTACATAGGACCTGCAAGCAATTTCTCCATACCACTCTATCCTGGGCAACTCGCTCAATCTCCCCATGGAACTGAGACCGATATTTCTTGTCTCACTGTTGCATTCATATTCTTCTTCTTCTTCACCTTTCAACTCCCAATGGAGCACAGGTCTTCAACAAACTTCTTCCAGCTCTTCCTCTCTCTTGCCATCCTTCCAATTCTTTCCATGTTTTACCTATCCTTTTAATATCGGCCTCAAGCTCTCTTCTCCAGGTCTGTCAAGGCCTTCCCATACTCCTCTTTCCCTGCTGGTTCCAAAACAATGTCTGTTTTACAATGCTTCCATCGGTCTTCTCAATGTATGTCCAATCCATCGCCAGCATCTCTTCCTTTAGCTCTTTCTCCACTGGTATCTGGTTAGTTCTTTTGCATTTGTTATGTTATGTTATGCAATCAACGTCACGACACATTGGGCATTCCCATTCGTGCTCTGTCCTCCGCTGCAGCAGCCATCCTAAAGTCCATTTGCTCACCGTACCCAGAAGTTGATTACTATATCTTCTCTCTCTACCACGAAGACGACACTGTCTGGCATGTCACACTTAACGCCTAATTCTCGAACACGTTCCAGTGTCTGAGACGTGCCCATGTCACATAATTGAGCGCGTACCGCATTGATGATAACGGCTCTGTCCATACTTCTGCCCGTTTGAGTCGGGGCATTGTTTGCAAGAAAGTCTGCACGCTCGTTACCCTGCACTCCAGCATGTCCAGGTGTGTACAGCCAAGTCATTTTCTTGAGATGTGATCTCCGAATGCTGTCCACCCATTCCACACGCATACTTTCAGATTCAATCAGTTGAAGCATATTCATCGAGTCTGATATGATCGTATGGGTAACCTGTTGCTCAGCCACCCATGACAGAGCCCTGGAGGCAGCAGTGATCTCCATGGTCATGCTCGATGTCGTTGTCTCGAAAGCGCCGCAGTCCTCATGAAGTGTACGACCATTTCGCTGTGGTGAATAAGCCCACGATGATCTGATTCCGCGTCTGATAGAGCCATCGGTGTAGATAATGAAATCATCTGGATAGAGTGCTCATCCACGAGTGCAGAATCTCCGCATTGACGACGCCCATGGCCCATTCTCTACAGCGTCTCCCAAGTGTACTGACAACCATGGTGTAAGCAGTCATATCCTCTGATATAGGCATCCATTCTTCACCATGTCTCAGCTCATCTAGAGTACAGACCTGTTTAATAACATCCTCTGCCTCAGCCATCCAGGATCGGCCTCTCTTCAATCACCTGCCCTTGTTTCATTTATGAATGTGTGCAGAGATGATTTTTGTCAGCAGAAACGCTCAGATAAGTTTTACCTGTGCGACTTTGTGTCTGATGGCCGTCGTTGGCAATCAAGGACATGCGCATTGCCTCACAAGAAGTGTCCCGTGTGCAGCAAGTATAAGCCTCATCGCTTCATTTTGGACCCTGTCTAACTTATCCAGCGATGTTCTGCTTACTTCAGAAGTGTGCAACCAAGTATAAGCCTCATCGCCTCATTTTGGACCCTGTCTAACTTATCCAGCGATGTTCTGCTTACTGTCAGAAGTGTGCAACCAAGTATAAGCCTCATCGCTTCATTTTGGACCCTGCCTAACTTCTCCAGCGATGTTCTCCTTACTATCAGAAGGCCAAGACCATAGTCCACCACCCAGCACTAGTCCTTGATAAAGAAGAAGCAGCAGACGGTGTTCAATATCCGCCTCCGCCATAACTTTGAGGGCAGTTAGCCTTTCTTGCCTTTAGGTTACGTTCTCACATGACTCTTAAATGACAGACTTCTGTCAACTGTTATACCAAGATACTTGAGTGTTTCGCTTCTTTCTATGTCTTTGTTACACATGCTGACAACTGGAGTGTCCTTTCTATGCTAGTGTTAAGAGAGAACCATGTCAGAGAAGCCTTTGCTGGGTTCACATTCGCTTTGAATTCATTGCACCAGTCACGAATCCTACTCAGTTCACATTGTAATGCAGATGAGATCCATTTTTTGGTATTTATATTGCATTTCCTTAATTATCCTTCCATTTGTTGAAATAAATTCATTGTCATTGTTTGTATACTGTATCTCTTGTTAACCACTGGCTAACAGAACAAAAACGTCAAAATAGAAAAGCAGTAAAACTTCCCACAAGTGCAAGTATACCTTGCCCACATGTACAAAGTAGCGAAGTTGTTAGTGAACTCGCTTCTCAAGGCTGGTGGTCCGGGTTCAACTCGCAGTGCGCGGAATTTTCCCGACCGCGACGGCTCTCAGGTCGACCCAGCCTTAACTGGGTACCAGACATGCTCTGAACATGTCTGAACAAGAACAACATAGAAGAAAATTGGGACTTTCTCAAAAACACGCTGATAAATGCTGCAAAAACACAGTAGGGTATGTCCAAAGACAGAAGAAAAAGTGGCTAAGCGAAAACACCTGGACAAAAATTCAAGAAAGGAAACAAGCAAAACTAACTCTTCTATCCACGAAAGACAAGATTGCATACGATACCAAGAAACAAAAATACACCATGTTAGATAAAGAGGTGAAGTCAAGAACATTAAAAAGATAAACAAAACTTTATTACAACCCTAGCACCGATGGAAACAGCTGCAAAAACTGGGAACAACAAGACCGTATTCCACATTATGAAACAACTATGCAAACATACTCCTACACCAAATAAACCCATCAAAGACAATCAAGGTAGAATACTGCTGTCAGAAGAACAACAAAAACAACGATGGGCAGAACATTTTAAAGAAATACTAAATAGACGCAACCAGAGATTGTTCCCAACCTAGAGAAGAAAAACACCATGCCCACACTAGAAGCTTCCTGCGAGCCATTCACACTGGGGAAGTTGAAATCTGCCATTAAAATTGAGAAACAACAAAGCGGTTGGTGATGATACATCTCTGAGAAATGCTCAAAGCAGCAGATGATAACAACTTACAACATATACTCCAACTGATAAATGAAATCTGGCAAATGAATCCCCACCACAACAGTGGAAAGATGGTATTATTTCCAAATTACCTAAAAAAGGGGATTTGTCTGATTGTAATAACTGGCGTGGATCACCCCCTGTCAGTGCCAGGAAAACTTTTGTAGCATGTTACTCGAGAGACTGAAAAAGTCTATAGATGAAAGGCTGAAGAAGAACAAGCAGGGTTTAGACCAAAACGAGCATGCATAGATCACATCTTCACACTAAGAGTAATCATTGAAGAGTTCGTAAAATTTCAATCGAATTTAATCATCAACTTTGTTGATTTTCAGAAAGCGTTTGACAGTATTCACCGTCCTACGCTTTGGAAACTACTCAAAAAATATGGTTTCCCTGCTAAATTCATCAACATCATAAAATCCTTCTACAGTGAATCGCGCTGCAGTGTAAGAACATATTTCGGTAACTCTGACTGGTTCCCAGTGGAAACAGGAGTGAAACAAGGCTGCGTCTTATCGCCAATGCTCTTTGGAATAGCAATTGACTGGGGCATGCAAAAATGCACCAATAACGCAAATATGGGCATCAAGTGGGTTGATAAAATTTTAGAAGACCTTGATTTTGCCGACGATATAGCCCTTTGAGTTCATCACATCAAGATATTCAAATGAAAACCTTCTCCAAAATATCTCAGGACAAATTGGTCTCCAAATAAACACCACAAAAACAAAAATTGTTGACCTTACCAGCAGTCCAGAAATATTCAACTAAAAAACTACACTCTTGAAAAGTCAAAAGTTTTACATACCTAGGGAGTATGATGACATCTACGGGAGATACAGCGCCAGAAATTCCACACAGAATCGCATTGGCATCAAGTGCTTTTAACAAATTGTCAAATATATGGAAGTCCAATTCACTCAGCAAGCACTTAAAATTAAAGATCTTTAACTCTTGTGTGATTCCAGTATTAACTTATGGATGCGAGAGTTGGAAAGCAACAAAAGCTCTAGAAAGAAAATTAGATAACTTTGAGAATAAATGTCTTAGATATTGAACCTCAAATGGTCAGATTTCAGACCCAATACACAATAAGACAAGAGACCAAGCAAGAAAATGTATCAAATTTTATAAGAAAGCGCGCTGGAACTACATCGGCCACACACTTAGAATGGATGAGAGAAGACTCCCTACCAATCCCTCATATGGACACCAGAGGAAAAAGAAAACGAGGAAGACCAAGAGAGACTCTGCGTAGAACCATCACCAGAGAAGGCTCAACGATGGGCCTAGTAAACTTAAAGACCTAAACAGATAGCAACGAACCGCGAGACATGGAGAACTATGACCTCTGCCTATGCGCCGCCCACAGGCCCAAGAGGAAAGACTAACTAACTAATCAAGACATGCTCTGAGAAAGTAAAGGCGGCCGGCGTGATGCTGACCACATCACCCATCGTGTGCCGACGGTCAATGAATAATACAGGCCTAACTCTGTATTACCCTATATACCACAAGGTATGAAAGGGTTCCTTTACCTTTATTTTACACTGTACAAGAACATTTCAAGCCCGCATCGGGGCTCACTAGGCATCTACGCACACACAGACAAACATGACGCAACTACATTCCCTTGGATGAAAATTTGTGTGGTCATCATCACACGTGATGGACGAACATCATCACCTGTGATGGACGAACATCATCACCTGTGATGAACGAGCATCATACTTGATCTCTTATACCATTTAGAATAATGTTGTCATTTATGTCCCCACAGTTACGACAGCTTGAGAACCAGTTAGAGAATGAATATGAACAGAAGAAAATGCTGCAGGATGCGAAGATACAGTTACAGAAGCAGCTTCAAGTCAAAAGCAATATGGAACTTCACACGATAGAGTAAACATACTTCACATAGATAGAAGTAAACATACTTCACACAGATAGAAGTAAACATACTTCACACAGATAGAGGTAAACATACTTCACATAGATAGAAGTAAACATACTTCACACAGATAGAGGTAAACATACTTCACACAGATAGAGGTAAACATACTTCACACAGATAGAAGTAAACATACTTCACATAGATAGAAGTAAACATACTTCACATAGATAGAAGTAAACATACTTCACATAGATAGAAGTAAACATACTTCACACATATAGAGGTAAACATACTTCACACAGATAGAGGTAAACATACTTCACACAGATAGAAGTAAACATACTTCACATAGATAGAAGTAAACATACTTCACATAGATAGAAGTAAACATACTTCACACAGATAGAAGTAAACATACTTCACATAGATAGAAGTAAACATACTTCACATAGATAGAAGTAAACATACTTCACACAGATAGAAGTAAACATACTTCACATAGATAGAAGTAAACATACTACAAGATAGAATAAACATACTTCACACAGATAGAAGTAAAACATACTTCACACAGATAGAAGTAAACATACTTCCCACAGATATAAGTAAACATACTTCACATAGATAGAAGTAAACATACTTCACACAGATAGAAGTTAACATACTTCACATAGATAGAAGTAAACATACTTCACACAGATAGAAGTAAACATACTTCACACAGATAGAAGTAAACATACTTCACATAGATAGAAGTAAACATACTTCTCACAGATAGAAGTAAACATACTTCACACAGATAGAAGTAAACATACTTCGCACAGATAGAAGTAAACATACTTCACACAGATAGAAGTAAACATACTTCACATAGATAAAGTAAACACTTACATAGATAGAGTAAACATTGTCATGTAAACATACTTCCTCCATGTGTTGCCGGGACTCTAAGGGAGCAAAGAATAGTAACACTGCGACCTACAAGGCATGTCGTAAGAGGCGACTAAGGTGAGACCTAGGAAGATACCTAGTAAATGAAAAGCGTAGCGAAATCAGATGTGCTGGCTTACTTGTAGCTTCATAACTGGCACAACACACAATCGCTCTTAGGCTTGGATCACATACAAATCACACAGAGTGGTTAACAAGTGGTTGGCTTGGAGCATTCGAAGAAGAAGAAGCAGCAGACCTACTTTAAGACATACAATGTATACTTAAAGGGCGGCGAGGGGAGTCCTGTGACTATGTGTTTATTTAGCCTTACCTTGCGTACTATCGATGAAGCTGCAGACTCACACTTTCAATAGTCTTGGTCATTTTCCAACTCTCGCTGGCATAGGTTAGATTCTTTTCTTTTCTTTTCTCAATCTATTTTGCCTCACAGCTTAAGGATAAGAAGAGATTTCAGAACGAGGCCCTTGTGTGCGCTTCATAAATAGTGTCTTTCGTCGCCTCTGTTATCTCTTTGGCCCATCTTTTGCGTGGCTGGCCTTTACTTTGTATCCATTGTATCGCAGCAACATTGTTCTTTGATGCGCATGTCGTTTGTAATCTGCTTACGTGGACGAACGATTTAATTTATTGTTTCTTGATGAAGTTTTATTACTGATGTTGTAGGATTAATCTTTCTTTCTTTCTTTTGTCCTTCTCTGCTTTTTGCCGCTAGGCGTAGCAGGTTTAACTGATGATCGGTTTCGAGATAATACACGCTCGGTCGCTTGATATGGTGTGGTATTGTGGAGTTTAAGATGTCTGTAACTCCATCAACCCATCTTTTTCTTGGTCTGCCTTTCCTCTTGATGATTCCATTTTCAGGTTGTACGCTCTTGCAACTGGTGTATTCGGGTTCATTCTCACCAAGTGGCCAAACCATTTGAGTCTCTGTTTTCAATAAATCTAATAATAATAAATCTAGTAGGATTAAGACAACACTGAAATTGAACAATTTGTAGTTTAGTATTTAAACTATATTTTAAAGCTGTATTTAAATCTAGATTTAGGCTGACAATGATAGGCTTGACTTGTACAAACCCAAGCATTGGCTAAGGGCGATACTTTTCGGACGCCGATCATCCTTCTGTAGCAAGCAGCAAACCCATCTGTCCCACAGTTCTAGGGAAATCTACCCTAGTAAATAAAATGCTGGCATTAAATCGGATGTGCTGGTCTAGTCACTATAGGCGCATAACTTGGCACAACGTAAATCGCTCTTAGGTTCAGATCACTCAAACCACAAAAGTGGTTTAATAAGTGGTCGATATGGAGCGTTCAAGCAAAAAAAGAAGAAAATCTATATTTTGAAAGGAGATATAAACATAAGGATGCCAGTCATGGACAATACTGACTTAAGGATGCCAGTCATGGACAATACTGACTTAAGGATGCCAGTCATGGACAATACTGACTTAAGGATGCCAGTCATGGACAATACTGACATAAGGATGCCAGTCATGGACAATACTGACATAAGGATGCCAGTCATGGACAATACTGACTTAAGGATGCCAGTCATGGACAATACTGACTTAAGGATGCCAGTCATGGACAATACTGACTTAAGGATGCCAGTCATGGACAATACTGACTTAAGGATGCCAGTCATGGACAATACTGACTTAAGGATGCCAGTCATGGACAATACTGACATAAGGATGCCAGTCATGGACAATACTGACTTAAGGATGCCAGTCATGGACAATACTGACTTAAGGATGCCAGTCATGGACAATACTGACTTAAGGATGCCAGTCATGGACAATACTGACTTAAGGATGCCAGTCATGGACAATACTGACTTAAGGATGCCAGTCATGGACAATACTGACTTAAGGATGCCAGTCATGGACAATACTGACATAAGGATGCCAGTCATGGACAATACCGATATAAGGATGCCAGTCATGGACAATAAACAAACAGATTGAAAAATCTATGAGGGTCACAGAGATGTGGTTTTACAGAATGATGAGAATCCCATGGACTGCTAATATGACTAATGTTGATGTGTTGAATGAGATCAAGACACAGAAAAAACTTATTATTATCAATATAGAAGTAGCAGTCATCATTTTTCGAACATATGATGAAAAATGAAGGTTTAGAACACATTGTAACAACTGGTAAAATCGAGGGTAGACGAGACAGAAAAGACAGAGAGAGATAATTTGGAATCTCTGACTTCATGGCACGGAAGGCGTCAAGATCTAAAATGATATCAAACATCAGAGACAAGAGTCACCTCTGAAGTCGGAGAAGGCTCGACTGAATGGCGAAGACACTGATGAAAAGGGAAAAGCAAGCCTTCACGCAAAAATCAACTAAAAGCATCTAATGGACTCCTACGCCTGAACTCTGGCGGGCGAACAAGAAAAGAAAAAGATCAGAGACAGAGTTGTGGAGATCCATGATCGCCTACGCCAGCCTGATGATGATGGTGATATAAACGTTAAATTTGAGAAAGTTATATAAATACTACCATGTATTTCAATATCACTTCCAGATTCCGAGAAGAGACTTAAACGTCATCTACGCAGAACAAAGGCTTTACTCAACGACGCTGGAGCTGCTCTAATCAAACAAAAGATATGACACCGCAAGTCCCAAATGTATCTCTCCGTAACCAGCTGGACGTGCAGTTCTCTGCCTCCATTGCTAAAGCCAAGAAGAGGATGGAGCTGGGCTGCAGGAGCTACAACAACAATTAGAGGACATCACGAAGGCCAAACAGGAGGTAATTTGTTTTTTTCCCTCTTCTTTTCTTCTTCTCTATCCTCTTCTTATTCTTTGCGATCGATTTCGTATGCTCGTCTAAACCAGCGTTTCCCAAAGTGGGTGGTACCGCCCCCCAGTGGGCGCTGAAGCGTTCTAGAAGAGCGAGAGTGTTTCAGAAGAATGGGAGTGGTGTTCCAAGCTATTAGAGGTCAGTGGCTCCTTAAAAAAAAATTAATAATAAATATTTCAAAATAAATTATTTTCGTGATTTTGCGATTGAATAATCATTGAAAATTTGAATTCTGCATTTAATTCATCTTATCGCTGAGTGGTTACCGGGGCAAATTTAGGGTGTGAAGAATAGAACCACTGTTACCTGCCTCGCATGTCGTAAGAGGCGACTAAAGAGGTTTGGCTTAAATCGGATGCACTGTCCTAAACGTGTAGAAGTCCATGCGTTTAGGGGCCTACCAAACCAATTTGCAACGTATATACGTTCTTGTCAAGATCAAACTATATCACAAAGTGATTAAAATTGGTCGTAAAGAACGAACACAAAGAAGAAGAAGAATTCATCTTATGCCGTCTTTATCGATCCATTTTTTCATCAATTTTTCTATTTATGTATAACCATTGGAAAATTGACCATATTACTAGGAATATATATCAATTTTTATGTCAAAGAAAAATAAAAGCATGTATATATGTGAGAGAGTGGCGTTGTCAAACTGTTATAATGTGGAGGGTGTTACAAAGTTTATGTTGTGCAAAGTGGGCGGTGGGCCGAAAAAGTTGGGAACTTATGATCTAAACTTGAGATGATTGCCTCTATGAAGCTGCATGTCAGTTGAAGTTCATCATGAGTTTCCCAGCACTCTTAAGCTTCGTTCATGAGGCAATGTTTGTTTCGTTGGTGTAGAATACATTTGGACAACTGGTAAAAACGAGGGTGGAGAGACAGAGGAAGACAGACAATTTTGGATAGCCTTACTTCATGGCATGGTAGAGCGTCAACATCTGAGTTGATATCAAACAGCAAAAACAAGAGATTTTTGAAGTCCATGATCGCCTTTACCAGCTGGCACGGCACCTGTGATGATGATTTATGATGGACAAGACTGCACGATGTGCTTTGCAATCTTCTTAGTTTGACCTGGTATAGCCATTCATTTTTGTACTTCACGTGTCCATAGGTCATGGTTATACTGTCTTCAGTAAAATTAGTCTACCTTTCTCATAATTAGGAATCGTCCAAGTCTGCGCTTTACTGTTCCCATGCTCACATATTTCTGTTAGAGATTTGTTTTTGCATTTTCTCTTTTCAACAAAAAGTGTTGTATGGGACGTCTTCTTCTTCTTCTTTGATCGTTATTTTTAATGATTTTACAGTTAGACGCGTTTTTATGATGAAGTTGACTGATGTCTGAAGCTCATCTCTAGTGCCATGTACTTTTGAATGTAGTGTTGTGTTGTAGGACCAGCAATTCTTTCAAGGGAGGACATACAGTGGACATTCTTGCAGGACATCTTCTTTGGTTTGATCAACGATGCCACAGAGACATAGAGGGTGTATATGTGTTTGTTCAGTCTGTTATATCCTATCCTGAATCGGAAGATGATAGTCTGTCTTTGTCTGTCAAGTAACAAGGTACACCTCATTTCCTTGTCATTATAGTCGAATGTATTCTTCTATTATGTTGAAGCTATTGAAGTCTATACCCAAGTTATTTTCAGTTTTTTAATTTTATCTCACCTAAAAGGGTATATAGGCGAAGGATTTACTTCATTGCATCGGGTTTCACCACAGAGCCCCATCTCTCTTGACAGAAATGACAAGCCAGCTGCCGAAGTATTATACAAGCATGCATTCCATATTTCTATCAACAATCCTAGGAGCTCCGAAAACAAATTAATAGTGTATGTACAGCAGTCCATCTCAAGCATGATGACAACGGCCTAAACGTGTGCTGCACTTCTCGTGTGTGTGTGTGTGTAAGTGACTGAAGAGTCCATCTACACAATCTACCGGCAGGGGAAGGCGGGGGAACATATCGTGCGTGTGAACTGAAGCCGGACTCAAACCTCCAACTATCGAAACGCAAGACAAACTTATTAACCACTTCGCCACTAAGATTGCTAATCTTATCTTATTTACTTGCATTTATTCAACTTTTGTTTATTGTTCTCTACGTTTATTGTTATATGATATCTTCTTCTTCTTCTTCTTCAACGCTCCATATCGACCACTTGTTAACTACTCTGTGTGATTTCTATGTGATCTGAGACTAACAGCGATTGTACGTTATACTAGTTATGCACCCCTAAGCAAGCCCACATCCAGTTTCTGCGATGCTTTCTATTTACTAGGGTAGCTTCCTAGGTCCCTATTTCAGTCATCTGACATGCCTTGTAGGTCACAGTGCTACTATTCTTTGCTCCCCCTGAGAGCCCCGGCCACGGGCATATTCTCACACAGTTTAGATTCTTTGCTCGCGATACTGTTTCATTTATTTGTTTCTGTGCCCGTCTGCCCAGCGTGTTCGTAGCACGTTGGACTACGGGTGACTATCCATCTGTGTGTGCGGGTTCAGCAAAAGCCACAGATTCCCCAGATTTACGGTGTTCGTGGCACCGAACCGAAGGTTACGATGTCCATGGCACCGAGCCGAAAGCTGAAAAGCTCAAGTGCTTCTGGATCGGGGGAAAAAATTAAAAACTGTTTCTGTCTCTTTCAGCGTTTTGAAGGCTGAGCTAGAAATAGCTACTCTTTGTTTCTATGTCACAAACGTGAATGTACGCCTATAGCAGTGACAGTAGCAATGTATAACGTGTTACACGTCCTTAGCCCACAGAGGAGAGATAATAACAGACGTGTTAATGCGTCTTTGAAGTGAATGGGGAAAACGTATATATACGTCTTTAGCAGCTAAAGGGTTTGTTTGTATATTTGATTCTTCGCCGAGGCCAGTCGAAGACGATGCTGATATTGAGGAAAAAGCTGATATTAGAGTCGACTAGAGGATGTTGAAGATGATTTTAATGAAGTTATGAAGAAATACAAGGCAGCTGTGCAACAGGTATGTGTGGCAGCTCATATTCTTCTTCTTTACGTTCGTCATATCAACCAAGTTAACCATTCATTGATCTTTCTGTTATGTTATGTTTTATTGACGTCATATCTCCTTGCCC